>NKCK01000065.1:0-189448 GCA_003946995.1 Fusarium oligoseptatum | reverse complement strand
GCTCGATAGAAGCTCTCACGCCGTGATGCAGAACTCGAGACTGCAGCTGAAAGGCGATGTTGGAGAGCGACAGTCACGGAGCTGGGAGAGAGAGAAGGGGGGAGGAAGAGGCGGCGAGTGGAGGAGGAGGAAGAGACACGAGAGCAGCAAAGATATGTGGTGATGGTGGTTCCAAGAGAAGATTTGGCAAGGTAAATCGGATGGATCGCCAAAAACTGCTGGGCCCCCGGCCGATGAGGTGGTGGTCCGCCGCCAGCACCTCTAAGCCAGCACCAGCACCAGCACCAGCACTCGGGTCACTCACTGACTTGACTGCCAGCCAGCCAGCCATGGAGCCCCATCCACCCATGTTACTGAGCCTGTCCACCCACCCAAGCAAACAAGTACCGCCCGCGCAAACCTGTGGTGCGCCGTGACATGTCAGACTAGTTCCCCCACCACCGGCTAGCAAAAAAGAGTTGCTGAGGAGGCTTACTTCATTGCACGTTAGCCCCATCGCCCATCCAACGCTGGCTGTCCGGAGAATCCATGGGCGGGCTCTTGATTCATCATCATTAGAATCACCATAGCATCCGCTGCGCCCAGAGACAGTGAGAGGAAAGAAGCACTCCTTTTTTTGCTTCCGGGCCATAGTACCACCAGAGACAGTCCCGATTGCGGACTTGCTCATTCCTCCCGTCTCTCTGTTGCGCAGCGCAACACGTCAAAGGGCAAATCACATTCGCCTCGTCCCGCTTTATGCGACTTGAGGCGCAATCAGCAGCGACCTCCATGTATCCTCCGTGACAGACGACCTCCCTCTCGTCCCCTCAGGGCCTTGTCCAGGCTGTGAGCCACCTATCTTGCCAGACGACCCTGCTGCACCTCACTGCATTAAACACATGATACCGGATGGTCACCTCTCAACTTGATGATTGCGGGTACTTGTCCATGGAAGCCATTTTCAACCCCCATTTGTCACCATGTTGTTTTTTCCCTTGTTGCCCCGCGTTGCCTACCGTCTGCCTGGGCGTCCTGTCCTGCATTTGACCCAACGTCAGATCACGCCAGATTGTTGTTGACCATGCCACCCAGGTTAACTTGACTGCAGGTGGTTTTCTGAACAGTTTATCAATCCCCAAAAATAGAGGAGAAAAAATGGATATCTAAAAGTAGCTATATTTTTGTATATGCAGCAACGAACACGAGAATACACGTCGTCTACCTGTTTTGATTGGTGAAGCCATGCTTTTTCAACTGGCCACGGCAATTGACCCGAATTACCTAAATAGGTACCTAAGCTTGACAAGGTCGAGGTCGTTTTTAGCATCCTAAATTTATGATGATGTTGGCCGGGGTTATGAAGCTATAGCTGATCCTTAGGATGCTATTAATAACTCGCATCTAACCAACATCTGAACTTTCCGGAATAGGTAGGTGTTCGCATTCTACCCGTCTTGAAGATTCAACCCCCTCCAATCTTTTTATCTCCTGTTCTAGCCTTGTGCTCTATTGTAACCTTCATTATCTATGGGTGTGGCTGTCACTTGTCATTTCTGGCGGCCTAGTTCGCCTTCTCTTCACAACAACGCGAAAAGAGGCAAGTCACACAACACATAAGAGTCATTCTTGCTGCCTAGGTAGCCACACATCACTCCCAAACTCCCAAGAAAAATATTAGATACCAAGGGGGAAAATCCTCTCTTGGGTGGGTGAAAAATGAAGTCCAAGGCCGACCACTGGTTGTGGATTAGACGACTAAGTCTGGCTCCGTTTGAATCTGCCAACTGGAGTTGAAGATGTAGAGATTATGTGAAGGAGAAAAAGTGAGTTACCTACCAATGATTTCTGTCTGGGTTGCTATTACATGCTGTATTTCATGGAGCAAAGTTGAACTAGGCAAGCGATTGTGAACATGAGACTCGGAATGTACCTTGATTTTTCCCACGCAAAAGAGTGTATTACTAAGGACAATCTGAGGAATTTCAATGCGACTTAACTTGTAATCATCCGTGGGAAAGAATTCTATGACTGCTGCAGTTTGGTGGAAACGAGAGAGCGGTAGTCATTGATGTCGAGCTGGCTTGTGTGTTGGGTGCGACATTAATGACACGCAAAGCATTATAATCATGTGTCTTAAGGCAGAGGAAATACACATGGAGAATTCAAAAGAGACGGCTGAGATTAATTAATCTAGAAAATGGTTCCAGACGTGGAATACGGCTTGGTTTGCTTGTTGAGGATGAGTGACTAGAAATGAAGGGTGCCGATAGAAGCAGCACTCGAAGCTGGAAGCAACATGAATGTACAAGCGGTTTGTTCGTTGAATCCGTCTTCGAGCCTGGTTTATATTTATCTCTGTGTGCTTTTTATAACCTTAGACGGACTTTACGAGATTAATCCATGACGACTTTTTAACGGATATTTGATCTCGATCGTGGATGAGGTAGACAATAACCCATCTCTCAATGGAGTCAATACTAATCAAAATTAATTCTGTTCCATGGATCTCTATCAAGTAATGACCTACTGATACAAGGTTAATAATGCGCAATTCAACTACGCTGGCAATATTCAGGTCTGAAGGGCCTTGCTGAAAGGGAGTTGCAATACCCAGACCGAGGGCCGAATACTAAGACAGCCCCTCTTACTTGAAACATCTGCACCGGGTCTCGGTTGATGCATACATAATTCCTGGAATTTGATTGCTGAGGGTATTTGGTTTTGTGGACTGCGGGACATTACCTGTTCAACACCGAGTCACAGGGCGGCACGGGCGACGTTCTGAGACATCTTGAGGAATCTGTTGACTGGTCAGCTATTTTGAAGTTTGTACCCCGAGGTTATCCGGGAAAAAGCATGTATAGTTATGATATGTCGCTTCGAGCTGGCTCGATGTCTCGGGGAGTTGACAGTAATGGTATTGCGAGCTCAACAATAATGCTATTGACCTTGAAGCAGGTTTGCCTCTGTAATTACGTCTTGAACAAAGTTGAATGAACCTGATAACGGAGAACAGCTCCTTTAAACATAATCATTTCTTTGCTTGTACGTGCGTATTTACCTTTCATCTCAACACCAAGGTGTAGCATCTCCTGCACACATGTGCCGAAATCAGCCTTGTCAGATCCAAAAGCAAAGCCCTCGCAGGATCTCATATTCCCCAGAGTAAGATCTCATCCTTGGCTCTCGCCAGCGGACGTTGTCCGGACGAGTTAAAAAAAGGGAGACATGGGGTAATGGAATTAACCTGAAGGGAAGGGGAAAAAAAAAGGAGCCAAGAAGCAAGACATTCCTCCACAGCAAGCGCATTTTACCCCACGGTTGGCGAATTTGCTTGCCGAGCCAATGGCGAGTACTTGTTGGTTTCTTAGCAGCTTCATGCCCAGTCCGTCTCCCCCATTAGCTTCGACAACCTGGGGTCTTGGTTAGAGGGAATGATGGCATTCTCGTGGATTTGCGAGTGAAGCGCCGCGATATTTATCACAAGCCCTTCCTGACCTCCATCCCCACTGTGACGTAGCTTCACACCAGCCAAATGCAACTAGCTAATGGGCCACCTAAACCCAGACGATGGAAAACGGCGGCATAGGTAGCCGCTGAGCTTCGTCGGTTTGCTTCAGTGGAGAACGGGGGAAACACTCCCTTGAATCAATGGGAAAAGGCGGGGTTTTGTTTGCTTGGTTGTTGTCAAAAGCTGCTGATTGCCAGCTCACAATCGTCTCGTAAAAAACTGCGTGACAGCGTGCAATTGTGATTATACCCTAGAAGAGTCGTTGACTTGTCCTCCTAGATCACATGGTCCATATCGAGCCTGATGCAGTAGACGGGAGCTTCCCCTCCTTTCAAGCCTGTTCATGGTGGGGCTGTTGGTATCAAAGCAATGGATGGATGGAGGCTAGGTAGAGATAGCGGAGGTTAGCAAGACCTACGTAAACTGACAGGGCACGGCTCTCAGCGGGGTCCAGCCTAGCCTAGCCAAGGCTCCTCCAAGCGAGGGAGGGGGGAGCTCCAGGGCTTGTCACTGGTGCAGCTGCTACGGTGATGGATGGCTCCCGTCCCAACACCAGATCGTCACCTAATTATGGAATCCATCCATTCCCCTCCACCACTGCCACCACCACCACCACCCGGGCCGCAATCTCTACTACTACAACACCATATACCCCTCTCCATCCGCGCCAATTCCCTCTCACAAGCCTCCTCTTCTGCTCCTCGACCCTTCCACCCCTAAATCAAACCTCCTCATACGACCTTCGGGACAGCTTCAAGCTTGTCCGCACAACCCGCCAGCCATCATGGCCAGCCTCCCCTCGCAGCACCCCACCCTCTCCCTCCACCTCTCCGACGTCACCCTCACCCCGCTCATCACCTCGGCCTCGTCGCAATCCCACCTCGAGTCTCTTACCGCTCTTACCTCGAGCGCCCTCTCCTCCCAGACCGCCGCCCAGCGTCTTGGTCTCGGCCGTCCTCAACGCCTCATGGTCGAGTACCCCGAGCGCGGGCCCGTCGTCCTACACTCTTATCTCGACCCCCGCGATACCGCCGAGCCCAGCGCCGCCGGGAACAACAACGCCGCAGCTGTAGCAGCGTCGAGCCGTCCCGGTTCGGCTCCCGGCTCTAGTCACGGCCCCGACTCGCGGTCCGAACCGCCACCGGCAAAGGACGACCCGCGCTCTGAGGACGCGGCACCCCTTCTCGTCGGCGTTGTAGTCGCGGGATCCGCCGATGAGGCGAGAGAAGCCCGCCGTGCCTCTGCGAGGCTGGAACGCGTGGGTAGAGAGTTCCAGAAGGAGTGGGTGGCCGAGAGTCAAGACCGCGCACACGAGGATGGGCCTGAATGACGCGACTCCCCTGCAGCTAGCCATGTCAGGGACACACACACCGTCCACTGAAATATGCGCCACGATTAAGACTACGATTACGAAGCGATGCAATACAAACGGGATAATACCACGGAGGAATGAACATGAAGAAAAACAGGCAGGCGAGCGAGAAGAAAGTGTATGAAAAATCTTGGTGACATGGGCGCTTGCCATCCAACTCGAGCCGTCATCCTCCAAAGATGAGGCGAGCTATGAGTATTTGGGTTTTATCTATGGAGCATGCTACTGAGCGAGATACCTCAGAGGTCGCACATAGATCGATCGGTATAGTGTTTGGACTGAGACAGGCCAGACCATCTATACCCATCAAACTCTGTTTTTTGCCATGTCGTGGAATCATGGAAATGACAGAATCACATGGCAGACATATATACCACAGATACAACAACAGACACAGCAGATACATACAGCACAGTTACTTTGTTCTAAAAGATTTGAATTCATCTCGCGAGACGTCTAATTTACCATACGTAGCCCATAAAACCTTGCTCCAAAGCCCGTCGTCATCACTTGCATAATCATTCTGCCCGGGGTCGGCCCGTCCCGAGCCTCTTGCTAACACACTCTCTTATTTCTTATTTTTGTTCTTATTCTTATTTTCCTCTTTCCTTTGTTCGTCTTGAATCTAGATGATCTGCTTGAACGCGCGGTTGAGGGGCGAGCGGATGTTGGGGACGTCCTTCCAGAAGTCGACGGTCGCGACGGCACGCTTAGCGATACCCTCGGGGGTGAACTCGAACTTCTATAGTTGAGGTTAGCAAAGGATTCTGTGGGGATATAGATCTGGGGAACCGCCTGGCCCAAGCTTAAGCTGACCAGGGGTAGGGAATAACTTGCCTTGTAAACATCCTTGTAGGCACCAGAGGCGCCGAAGCGGTTGATGCCGAACTGCTCGTGGGTGTAGCGCTCCCAGCCCATGGTGCTCATGACCTCAACGGACAGCGAGGGGATACCATCGGGGAGAACAGACAGGCGGTACTCCTGGTCCTGGAGGTCGAAGGCCTCGAAGCAGGGCAGGGAGACGACACGGGCCTTGAGGTTGTGGTTCTCAGCAAGGACCTTGACGGCGTCGAGGGCAATGGCGACCTCGGAACCAGTGGCGACGAGGGTGATGTCGGCGCCCTCAACCTCGTGCAGGACGTAGCCACCCTTGGCAGCCTTCTCGATGGTCGAGCCCTCGAGCTGGGGAAGGTTCTGGCGGGTCAGAGCAATGATGCTGGGAGTCTCCTTGGAGGTCAGGGCGACGTAGTAAGCACCGCTGGTCTCGTTACCGTCGGCAGGTCGCCAGACGAGAGTGTTGGGGAGAGCACGGAAGTGGGCAAGAGTCTCAATAGGCTGGTGAGTAGGACCATCCTCACCGAGACCGATGGAGTCGTGGGTGGCGACCCAGATGGTGCGGACGCGGGACAGGGCCGAGAGACGGACGGCACCAGCAGCGTAGGAAACGAAGTTCAGGAAGGTACCGGCGTAGGGCAGGATGGTGCCGTAGGCAGCAAGACCGTTGAGGATGGCACCCATGGCGTGCTCACGGACACCATATCGGACATATCGGCCGGTGTAGTCGCCGAGACCGGTAGACTTGGGCTGGAAGTCAACGGCATCCTTCCATCGGGTCAGGTTGGAGCCAGTCAGATCGGCGGAACCACCAAACAGCTCGGGGATGGCCTCGTGGACCTTCTGGAGAACAGTCTCGGACAGCTTTCGCGAGGCGATAGCGGGGTCGGAGGGGCTGTAGACGGGGAGGTTCTTCTCCCAGCCCTCAGGGAGATCGCCAGTCTGTCGTCGGGCGAGGTCAGCGGCCTCGGTGGGGAACTCCTCCTTGTACTTGGCAAAGAGCTGGTTCCACTCCTGCTCAGCGGCGGCACCCTCGGAAGAGTGCTTACCGTAGAGGTCGTAGACCTCCTGGGGGACGACAAAGCTCTCCTCGGGGTTGAAGCCGAACTTCTCCTTGAGCTGCTTGATGTCGTCAGCCTTGAGGGGAGAGCCGTGGACACCGTGGGTGCCCTGCTTCAGGGAGCCGAAACCAATGGTGGTCTTGAGCTGGATAAGGGTGGGCTTCTCAGTGTTGGCCTTGGCCTCCTTGATGGCAGCCTCAATGCCCTCGAGGTCGTGGTCACCGTCCTCGACGGTGAGGACCTGCCAGCCGTAGGCCTCATATCGCTTGGGAACATCCTCAGTGAAAGCGACGGCAGTGTCACCGTCAATGGTGATCTTGTTGTCGTCCCAGACGGCAATCAGGTTGCCGAGCTGGAGGTGGCCGGCGAGAGAGCAGGCCTCGCTCGAGACACCCTCCATGAGGCAGCCATCGCCGAGGAAGACGTAGGTGTGGTTGTTGACGAGGTCGAAACCGGGCTTGTTGAAGCTAGCCGCGGTGTGAGCCTGGGCAATGGCCAGACCAACGGCGTTGGAGATACCCTGGCCAAGAGGGCCAGTGGTGACCTCAATACCGGGGGTGTCATGGGCCTCGGGGTGACCGGGAGTCCGGCTGTCGACCGACTATAACAACGATAAGCATTCAATGGCGAGAAAAAGACGTCAGAATCACGTACTCGGAAGGCCTTGAGGTCATCGATGGTGAGGTCATAGCCAAAGAGGTGGAGGAGAGCATACTGAAGCATGCAGCCGTGGCCGTTGCTGGGGACGAAAATTGTCAATTTTTTTCTCTTGAGATGAGTTTGTGGCGTCGGCCGCCGGGTCAAAGACTTACGAGAGGACGAAGCGGTCACGGTTCAACCAGTCAGGGTTCTTGGGGTTGAAGGTCATGAACTTGTTGAACAGGACGTGGGCAACAGGGGCCATGCCCCTTGACGAGAGAGTCAGTATTCATGTATTTTTGGTGTAGGAGCTCATCGACGACGAAGCGGAGGGTGGGAAAACTCACATGGGAGCACCAGGGTGTCCCGAGTTGCTGTGGAAGGTCGCATCAACCTGTTGAGAGCTCGTCAGTTCACATTGTTCGTTGTTTGTTGCTCATCATGAGAGCTATGAAGCTGCCGAGCACACGCCGAACGTGATGACGAGATGAGAGCCAGCGAAACAACAAAAACCGATGAGGCGGTGACGCCCTCTCGCGATAGGTTGTGACACTGTCTCTCTCACCACATTTCTCTGCGCGTCCCCCTCCGAAACCCAAGGTGAGTGAATGGCGGGGCAGGCGTGGCGGGGTAAAAATCCAATGCACAAGCAAGAGCTGGAGGGGAAGAGGGAAAAGCTTACCGCAAGGGTGCGGATGGTGTTGATGGCCTTTTTGATCGATCTCGCCGTAACCCATTTTGCCGAATGTTTCAGAGACTGGTTCTATGAAGGAGGAAAAAGAAGAGGAAGAGAAGGAGGAGGAGGAACAAGGGAAGAAAAAGGGTCGAATGACGGGGAGATGAACGGAACAAGTCTGACGTTTGTTGGAGGGGTCGTGTCATGTATTTAGCGGTCTCCAGTTTTCCCAGACTCGAAAAAAATGGTCGGCCGGGCGGTATCCCGCAGCCCAAGACCACCTTCATCGCCTACGTAGGTCGAGAATGCGCAGGCATTGGCTGAGACGAGGTACATGCCCGAGAAGGTACAGTCTGAATCGAGGTACATTGACGTTGGGGGAACAACAAGATTGCTCATCATCCAGATGGTACTGGTAGCTATGTCGAGGCAATGGATCTCAACCTACTGTGGCGGGCCCCAGAGCTTGAGTGGTTCTCGGGTCGCCAGGGGGGCAGCTCCAGGGCCCCCTCGGCGCCATGCAGCCTGCATCTTCAGGGCATTCTCCCCAGCCAGCAGGTACAAGTCCGTCCGGTCAAGGTGGCGGCCACACCAAAAGGGGCAGGCCGCCCAGCTTCCAACTGGCTCACCACTTCTCACCTTGCCCACTCACAACTCAGATCCGAGCTCAGCAAAAAAACAGAACAGCACACAGAGCTCGCCGCTCTCGCCGCCATCGCCGCGGGGGGACAAGGTCAATGGCCGGCGAGACGCCGAGTGGGGTCCCGGTGGGGGCCGTCCTTGACACCAGTGACGCTGGGAGCCCCTCCTCCTGCGACCTGGCGCCCCTCGAGATGCTCTTCATGTTCCAGTCGAGATCCCGCAAAGCCCATTCATGGGCGACCGTGCTGCTGCGTGCTCGAGATTAACCTGCAGGTGCCTGCCTCTTGACGCAATCCCTCCCAATTCCCAGCGCCCTCGTTGATCCGTTCGCTTGCCCCTGTGGAGTCTTGATGGAGGCAGAGGGCAACGGCGGCACTTGGCCTGTGAGGAACCTTCACCTCTGTGACGTCGGTTGGCCACTCCGTCATTACTCGAGTGAGCTCTTCCATATGCCCAGATGTTGATGATCTTGCCGCGTGAAGAGTCTTTTTTAAAAACTCTTGCGGCTTTTTCTTGCTGTATCCTTCCTGGTCTGCAATCGCACTAACACGAAAAAATCTCCACGCCGGGCTCGGGAGCGAGTACATATTTCGCTCATAGGTTGTGAGAGCCTTTCTCACCAAATTTAACCGGAGGGAGGGTGAACAGGCAGAAAATGATGGGATAGGATGGCCCGGAGGTTGGAACACACTGGCTGGCGGGCCCCCGCGGGGGCTTCAAGAGGGGCAACTCCGTCTCCCGTGGCCGATTCGGACACCACTCCGGGTGCTTGTTGTGGCTTCAGTTGCACGATGCGGACCTCTGACAAGCAGAAGAGGCCCGCTGGATAAAAACCACACGAGTCCCTGGTTGGACCGGCTGCTGGACAACCTCACGATCCATCCGCACCAATCCAGATAAGTAATTGGCTTGTCTCGGTGACAGCAAACAGAAGTACACATAGGGAGGAGCAGGTCAAAGGAGCGATAGTCGGAGAGGAGGGCCGAGTGCGATGGAGCAAAGACGGAGATGTGGCTGCGCGTTGTCAAGGTGTGCGCGAGCCAGCGGTGTCCAGCACATTGACGAGCTCGCCTGGACAAGGAAGGGGAAGACATGATCCAACCAGGTGTGGTTGCACTCGGCATGTCGGCGGAAATGCAATGCCCAGCCAAAGACGGTAAAGGATGGACTGTGTAAGCGGTTATCAAGAATACAGTAACGGCTGATGAATGATATGATATGTATCCGCCCGTCTGCCCCAAAACCTTAGCAAACCTGTGGCGGCCGCCTGTCGGTCAATAACACCAACCTAGGAGGTGATGCCACGCTCAGGAGACGAATCTTGGTTATCTGCCTGCGAGCTGCTGACTTATATGGCGACAGTCACGACACGTCCGATGTCTTCACCGAGAGATTGGCCGGTAGGAAGATTCGGCCGGAGTGGGGGTTTCACCGATTGTACCCCACTCTCTTTTTCCAATGGAATTTACAAACCACCACCACCACCACCAGACAGACGACGACGACGACAATCAAACTCTTTGGATCTCCGAGCCCGCCGAACACATACTTACGTCTTGGCTGACCAAGCTAGACTGGATTTGTGCCATTTCCAGATAAAGAAATGGTCAAGAAGACGGGCCCCTCCAAAAAGGCTGCCACTTCAAAGCAAAGCAACAAGAAGTCGGCCGCTCCGGCGCAAAAATCAAGAAGCTTCTTCACCACCATTGCAGAGCCAAGCCGAGCAGCAGCGCCTGCTCAATGTCTTCTCCAATGCCTTCAACTCGGTCCTCACGTCAGATGACTTTGCAGGTCTGCTGCAGGAGGTGAAGCAGGCTCTGTTTAATCGCGACTTTGCTACTGCTTTTGGGAGGGAGGATTATCTCGAGGCGTATGCCGCGAGATGGAGTCCTACACGGACACTATGCTATACCACTGTTTTCCTCAGCATCAAGGAGCATCTGGATGGGATTCTAGAGGGGAGCTCCAATGGAAAGAATCTGAAATCAAGTACCCAAGCGGGTTTGACAAATGATTCTGATGCTCTTGAACGAGATACAGAACCTGGAGAGGCGTCTGCTGAAAAAGGACCAGATGCTTCCAAACCTGAAGATGCTCAACCTCGAAGCACTCTGCGGATGCTCTCAATTGGAGGATGCGCGGCTGAGCACCTCGCCCTTGCATCCTACCTCCAATCCACCTCGAGCAATGGTCATCTGACGCTCCTTGACTCGGCTCCGTGGGCCAGCGTCATCTCTTCTCTCGAGTCGAGCACCAACTCCCCGCCCCCCATCTCAAAGTATGCGTCGGCCGCCGCGCGCGCGGCAAACCGCCCTCTTCTTGAGCCGGGTCAGCTTTCTGTCGAGGTGGTACAGCAGGATGTCTTGGCTCTCGATGTCAACTCGTTGACAGCCCAGTGCGCTGGTGGCAAGGTACCCATCGTGGTGACGCTGCTGTTTACGCTCAACGAGCTATACACCAGCGGGGGCATTGCGAAGACGACAAAGTTCTTGAAGAACCTCGGACAAGCACTCGCGCCTGGGAGCTTGGTTCTCGTGGTGGACAGTCCTGGGAGCTACTCAGAAGCAGCCCTAGGCAAAGAGAAGAAGCGGTACCCTATGCAATGGCTGCTCGACCACACTCTCCTCGAGACCGAGACGCCGGGTTACTCATGGGAAAAGTTGCAGTCTGACGATTCCATCTGGTTTCGACTCCCAGAAGGCTTGTCATATCCAATTCCCCTCGAGAATATGCGGTACCAGATACACCTGTACCGCCTGGAAAAGTCGTCTTGAAACAATCCTATTATTATACTGCAAAAAAGTCATGGTATCTAAGGTCTGTCGTCTATGTCGTTTCTAGATGGGAATCTTTTTCATGCCCATACCATCTTCTTGAGCGAGTGCCCCAGCTGCTCTAGCAACCCGGTGTTCTTTTTCGCCTCTTCTAAAGAGATAATGTCACCGGACTCGACCAGGCTCTTGCGCTCTTCCCCTGGGCGCTCTAGTTGTCGTTCCAGCGCTAGTCTCTCGATGTCTTCGCAGATGGTGGAAACCTGCTGTGTTTCTGTCTGCCGTGGGCCATCGTCCCTGAGGACGGCCGCGGAAGAGTCTACATATGTTGCCTTGAAGACAAGCTGGCGCAGGTTGGATGTCGACGACGGCTTGCTAGAGAGCAGGTTTGCCAAGCTGGCCGGGATACTGGCATCCTTCTGCCCAGAGGGGTTCTCCTTGCCGACCATGTCGCCACGGCTCGAAAAGGTTCGGGTGTTAGTACGTCGAAAATCACTCTTGCCTGGGTTATAAGACACCACAAAGCCGGCGTTCTTGGTCTCGTCGATGTGAGAAAGAGAGATGGTCGAGGTGATGTATGTGCCGTACTTGATGCCCGTGATGTTGCCGAGCTCGACGCGCTCAAACGAGGATACCTTGTCCGACTTCCAGTCGAAGCGGCAAAGATAGAGGGCGGCGTCCGTCAACAAGAGGACGACTTCCTCCAATGGCAAGGCCTTGATGGTATCAGGCGCATTGGGGCTGAGGAGTACCCATCCCCCGTGAAACTCCTCCTTCTCGTCTGCTATCACTCTCTTCTGGCACAGCTCAACCGCCAACTGTCTCATCCTAACCACGGATACGGCGGGATCCTTGGTCATCATGTCGCTCTCAAACTCCTCAAATATTTTGGCCGTGACGTTGCCGAGGAGGAAGTCTATTGCCGCCTGGCTAAAGTAGTCATTGACCATTCTGTTTGATTAGCAATATGATGGACCGTCAGGGGATTATCAACATACCCGCTGTAGAATCTAGCAAGAGAGAGACCCAAGTCATTCAAAGCACCTCGGTAATCCCTCTTTCGTGTTCTTGTATAATCACCCTTCATGGCTGCTGTCGACGCGTACTGCTTAGACACTGCATCGCCGTTATCCGCCCACAGGGTGTTGAACCAGGCCGTCTCCTGGTCCACCTGCGCGCTCATGTCGAAACCCTCCTCCTTGAGTTGGACTTCGAGCATGTGCTTCCCAAACGAGCTCTGACAGACGTTGGTTCGATCAAGGCAGTCCATGCAGTTGGTTCGGAGGACGCCTTTCTGTTCGATCAGCTGCTCGCCCTCCTTCTGGACAGTGCTTCCGAGGTTCTCAATCTTTTGTCTCAACTGGAGGAGCAAAATGCTCACGTTTTCAAACTTCATGCCCCTACAGGCGGCATGGAAATCGAACCACTCGAAAGGTATCACTTTGCCCTCGCCAGCTTCTTTGTTGAGCTCTTCGACACTCTTTTGGTAAGCTGAACCAATTGACGCCTCGACACCGTGCTTTTCTACAAGATTGACCACTTGCAACTGCCCATAGTTTCTAGAGAGGCTCTCGAAGTGCTTGTGGCAGGCGGCGCGATTTGCCTCCTCGGAATGCTGCTGGATGGGCACTGGCTTGAAAGAGTATGGGGACTGGGTGAAGAAGAGAGGAATGCTGCCCCTGATTTGCATAAAAGAGTAGACCCTTGAGGATGCATCCCATGCAGGCGAGGACAGAAGCTGCTCTGTCTCAACCATGTTTGCGACGAAACCGTCTTGATCTATACCGCGGCGGAGATATCTCAGACCAGCTCGCTTCGTAGACCTGCGTGATATCAAGGTGATGAGATATCTCCTTTCCGATGGACGAAGGTCAATTGAAGCTCTGGAGCTCTCAAGTGGAGGACTGCCTGTTTGCGACCTTGCGGGCGTGAGGTTGGACAGCTCCATGGAATCCTTGCCTGTGTCGTCCATTTGTGGAGGCTGGCTATCAACGACAAAGGTCCTCTGTCCAACAAAGCCCTGCATTAAAGGCAGAGCCAGAGAATCATGCCCAGAAGATATAAAAGGTTGCAAAAGATGGCGATTCCAGAAGAAGACGTTGTCTGCCTGGGTATGAAGGGGAGCGTCATTGCTGGGTGATGCAGATCTCTTGGCGAGTGAACGCGTAAGATCAAAGTCGTACGAGAAGTAGAAACTTCGTGATGAGCCAAAGAGGACTTGAACAGTCCTCAGTAGCTTTGGGAGAAGCTCCGGCTCACTAAGGGGACCTTTGGTGGGCTCTTCATCTGGCGTCTTACTTGGTGAAGTGTCGACGATAGCCATTTCCGGAACGCTCGCGGAATTGCTCAACCCCATAATCCTCTTCTGATCCATGGTCCAACCGCTACGGCTGAACCATCGCTGGGCGAAACGCCCATAACTTCCTCTCCTGCGGATGACGTCCTCGGCGACACGGCTCCTGGCAGAGTCTGGCCTAGCATCCTCATCATCAATAACAGCGTCTTCGACTTCGTCCGATGTGCGCGAGGGAAGCTCGACTTCTTCCTCACTGCTATCGCTCTCGTCACCAGAATCGCGAGCCTGTCGTGATAGGTGACTAGACGTCCTCCGAATGGACTCGTCCGCGCCCGTCTTGGAGGTACATGGTGTGACGGCTACTTCGGTCACAACGTAGATTGGATGACCACAGATCTGGGCGACCTGCTGACGGCGGGTAATTGTGATGAGATAACTCAACTTGGAGACTGTGATGAGACCTGGGATGGACAATCGACGTCAGCCATGTCATACTTGGAGGGCTGTAAGCGCGCGGGGCGACAATGGCATACCAATGACCCCAAAGGCCTCGAAAGAAGAGTCGGGCTTGGAAGCGTCGGGGACATGCTCGCGCGCGACGTGCGAGACGGTGGCATCGCCATACTTGATGCGGACGGGCTGGAAGGGCCGCTGGCCTTTGGAGGAGAGAGGCTGGATGATGAGCCCGTCGATCGCTGCGCCGATGAGGATCTTGCGAGCGATGGCTGGCATTGTGCGCGGGGAGCCCGTGTCGTGTCAGCAGTTAGATATATGCATGAGTGAGTGTAAGAGAGAAGTTGACTCTCAATTCACAGCGGTCACAGTAGAAGGAGCATAGGAGAGAGAGTAGGACCAGGACCATCTAAGCTGAGCTGAGCTGAGCTGCAGCTCAAACCATTAGATCACCAGTTCATAAAAAAGCAAGCGACTGCGGCGCCTAATGACCGCATCTGTGGAGAAGCTCAATCAACGCTGTCCAGTAAGCGGCCCACGCACACCAAACTCCCACGTCGCATTCGCATTTGGCAATTGGAGAATGGGAGCTACATCCACTTTGGCCTCGTTTTTCGTATTTACCTTCACTTTCAGTTGTCATGACCGTCTTTGTCTGTGCATAGAGTGCCCACAGATTGGAAAGTCTTTGCATGAACTTGTTGTCTTCTTCGTCATGAGAGTTGCTGATATTACTGTCTGCAGTCTCGGTAGTCCATCCAAAACCAATTCAACCACCCCGACGACTCGACTTGTCAAACATTATAACCACATCCAACCAACAAGCCGACGGGGCCCCTCATCGACGAAGCATTCCATCTTTTTCTTTCCTCATTCGGTGGGTATCTTAGATGGCGAGGCGCTCGACCTTGTCGCGCATGGCTCGGATCTGGCCAGCAAGCTCGCTCGCGTCGTTGCTGGTGATGCTGGCGGCGATGACAGCACGGCTGACACCACAGGCACGGCCAAGGTGCATCTTGCTGCTGACGTAGACGTAGGGGACTGTTAGGACGTCGTTAGTAACCTGTCTCGACCGCCATCTGTTCAATTGCACTCACCGTTCTTGTCCTCGCAAAGGAGAGGGAGGTGGAGGAGAATAGCGAGGGGCTGAGTGTCGGCAGCGAGAATGACAATCTCAGAGACACCACGGTTCAGGGTCTTGGTGGCCTCGCTGAGTCAGTGTTAGCAGATGGAATCTCTTCCCATTGAACCGGAAATCCTTACTTGGCACCCTTCTTGAGCTGACGGGCATCTGCGCGACATGTTAGTACTGGTTTTTTCTTTGTCGGTGTCGGAGGAACGTACGCTGGGAGGACTGGACGAGGTCGAGGAGCTCCTGCTCGAGCTTCTGATCGGCCAGGGGCCAGGCTGGCGAAAGGTTAGTCTCTGGAGATGAGTCTGCAAATAGAATGTCCATACCAGCACTCTCAGACATGGTGAAAGAGTAGGTCGAGGTTTCGATGAGAGAGAGAGAGTATCTGATGAAGCGCCAGTCAGCAGCTGGTTCCTCTCGAAGCAGTGTCGCAATATCCAAGGAAACTGAGGCAAAAGAACTAACAAGATGGTATCAAAGATCAGGGTTCCTTGCGTTGGCTCGCCCTGAGGACTATAGCTTGAAGATTGAGACGGAAATGTTGATATCGAACAAAGTCGGAGGAAGAAAAAAAAGAGCCACCAAAAAATGCGCCAAGGCCCCCAGAAAAATTTGAAGCCTTGCGCCAGAGTGTGGCTTGCAGTTCCTGCGCACGACCCACATTATCTAGATCGACCAACCAGAAAAATGCCGTGGCTCTAGCCTCCAGGTCCATCTTTAATCCGAAACGAGGCGCCTCGTGTCAGCTTATGTAAGGAACCCCCGTGCTCTCTCTCCCTCAGCAGCAGTGTGTACAGCAAAACCTTACCGCGCCTTCCTTGGTTGAGACCTTAACAAGCAAGCAACACCTTCGCATCTGCACCTTCGTCATCCAACGACTGCCAACAGCTCCCGTCATCAGCCCGTTGATCTCGTCGCATTTCCCTCCTCGATTCTGCCGACTTGCTTCGTTCACGTAAACAACACAACACAACCGCCAAAATGGTATCCGAATACTGGTACGTAGTCCCGTTGCGCGCCTCCTTGCCCCCGTCATCACATAGGAGCTCCCTGGGCATCACATAGGAGCTCCAGGCATCGCCCAACACGGTCGAATTCCATTGACACGGCCCTCTACCTTCTTCCTGTTGATGATTGAAGCTAACATGCGCGTTCACGCAGCCCCGTTTACTCGGTTAGTCCTCCACGTCATCCGTCCGACGTCACCCGTGATGCCTCGCCTAAGGGCGTCGACGATATCGATCCGACATCGAGCTTGACATAGCTAACCATCTCTAGCCCTTCTTCGGTGCTATGGGCTGCACCTGCGCCATCGTCTTCACCTGCCTGGGTGCCTCCTACGGTACCGCCAAGTCTGGTGTCGGTATCGCTGCCATGGGTGTTCTCCGACCCGATCTTATCGTCAAGAGTACGCGACCCTGAAGCCATCGATCGCCATCTCGGTACTGACCTTTACAGACATTGTCCCCGTCATTATGGCTGGTATCATCGGTATCTACGGTCTCGTCGTCTCGGTTCTTATCTCGGATGGTCTGAAGCAGCACCTGCCCCTTTACACTAGCTTCATTCAGTTCGGTGCTGGTCTGTCCGTCGGTCTTGCTGGTCTTGCCGCTGGTTTCGCTATTGGTATTGTTGGTGACGCTGGTGTCCGAGGCACTGCTCAGCAACCCCGTCTGTTCGTCGGCATGATTCTGATTCTGATTTTCGCCGAAGTCCTGGGTATGTTTCTGAAACATTGCGTAATTACGTATGATCCACTAACCAATCTGCTCAGGTCTTTACGGTCTGATTGTCGCCCTGCTCATGAACTCCAAGGCCAACGTCGAGGCTACCTGCTAAGTTCGACACGCGGCGACTCGACGTGTTTGGAAGACAGCTTGACAACTCCTGAACCACACGAGCTGCTCTCTCTATCATGTCTTGCTTATACAAGACAAACGGCGTTACAGTTTTCTCCGTCGATCTCCTAGCAGGGAACACGACGGGAGATTTGGGACGTGGGCGCAGGTTTGGGCATGGTGATTGATATTTCCGCCCCCCTTGCGCGTAAACGGATAATTGAACTCGAGCTACTGATATATTTTTGCTGGTTGGGGATGAATGGGACGCGACGAATCGGAGGGTTTCTGTAAAATAGTGTCAACATGCGTGTTATTCTCTGGGTGGCTTCTCATCATAGACGCTGAAGGGACTCGAGTACTTAGGTGCGCTGCTGCTAATTGTTTTTGTTCCACTTTCCATCTCGTCTTCAGTGATGCTCCCTTCTGGATGAGAAAGGACCTGGCCGGGGCCTAGAATGAATGCTTCAGCCATTGTTCAGTCACGTAGATATTAGAACCAAGGAAGTTGATATTTCGATACCAACCTGGCCACCTACGCATTTACCTAATCACAGAGGCTAACTATGCTTTGTGTACCCTTATGAGTATATCTTCATAATTTGATCTCGCCGTTGTCTAAGAACTACAGAAAGTAATCTAAGACTAGGAGGAACTACTTAGAGGAATTTCTCATCTCCTATTGCCCCCATCTTCATGCTAGGGTCTATTATGAACACACATAAGGATGGATAGATGTGAGCCTTATTATAAATGTCTACTGCTTTATATGAGTTTGATAGTCTCTTCATCATATTAATTTATTGCCGCTTGAAAGCAGGCAAATGTAACTCTGTATACAATACAAGCAAGTATTCTTCATTACAATATTTCTAATCAGCCTCAACATATCCATCCAGTCTCTTTTACAGAAACGCAGATGGAAGGCTTTTTGTGTCATGCAACGTCCCTGTATTCTTAACGTCTTGATCTCACATCCCGCTCTATCATGCCCCTTCTTTTTCGCGTCGCTCGATCCAACTCGACCCAACACCGGCTCCTCAACATCTAGGGTCATTATGTCCCAAATAAAAATAGACCACAGGGCCCTATGAAAAGGTAGAATTAAGCACAAGGCTTGCTTTACTCGTGACATTCCTTTAAATGACGTACTTGGTGGCTTGTTAGTTGGAGCTACAAATGTAGTTGATGAAAGAAAACTCACAGGAATGAAGAGGTAGGGAACACGTCGCTCATACTCGAGCCAAGCCTCACCATACTTGCGACGGCAGCGGTGAATGTCACGCGCGGCGCGGTGAGCAATCATGCAGACGAAGAAGACGGGGTAGAACCAGGGGAAGGGGCTCTCGAATCCGGTGATGAGACCCCAAGAGACGGCGAACCAGACGTCAGCGGTGTAGTGGATCTTGCGGGCAAGTCCGTACCAGCCGTCGACGAGGATGGTGCCCTGAGGGGTGGTGATGGTCTTGGGGTTGTGGATGGTCTGCCAAGGGACCTGGGGGAAGGTCTTGCGCCAGACAACCTTGCCCTTCTCCATGGCACGGAAGCGGTTCTTCTGGCTGTTGCAGCTGTCCCAGACCCAGTACCAGAAGAGGTAGCCCACGAACATGGCGGCAAGGATGCCACGGTTCCAGCGGTAGACATCGGGGTGGTGGTTGGCCAGGTAGATGGTGCAGTGGCAGTAAGAGAGAGGGACACCGGCAAGGTTCCAGAAGATGAGCATGAACCCCCACTTCTCATAGTACATGTCCCTGAGTCGAGTTAGTGTAAGTCTTGAGGCTGGGGGAGCACAGTATACTTACCAGGTGGTGATGATGAGCTCCTCTCCCTTGGCACAGGCGTTGGCATAGAGGAAGTGAGCCATGACGAGGAACCAGACCTCACCAGAGACGTAGCCGTACTGCTCGTGCTGGCGAGCGGCGGCACCAAGACTCAGGATGAGGAGGATGTACCAAGGCATGCGGACCTCAAAGAACATCTTGAAGTCAAGGATGCCAAACATGCGGGGGTTAAGCTCGGCGCCCATGAAGAAGTCATAGATGGGGTAACCGGTCATGCGGTGCTGCTTACCGCGCCAGATGGCAGAGAAGTAGGCGACAAAGCTGACGAGGAAACCACTCAGGATGGCGACGGACAGGATAGGGCCAAACTCATCAATGGCCGTGTAGAGAGGCCAGGCACCAGAGAAGTGCAGAACGGCAAGGATGGCGAGGGTCGTGTAGAGACTGAAGTAGGCATTGCAGTAGTAGCGCAGCTGCTTGCCTCCCTCATGGGGAAGAGGCTTGCCGTAGCCCCAGACACCAGGGAGGGTGCAGTAGAGGGTACCCTCGACGATGAGGTAGGACCAGTACCAGGCCCAGACCTGAAGGCGAGGAAAGGCACCCGTGTAAACGAGGTTGAAAAGGTGAGCGCCAAAGTCGGCCCAGGACTGACCGGCCTCGCGAGTTGGGAACTTGCCACCATAGTAAGTTGCGCCAATCCACATGTACCACATGAGAATAGGGAAACAAGTCATCATGGCGAGGGTGCCGAAGGAACCTCCAAACTCGAACTCGCCCGAGTAGTCGATCTTGGGGTCCTGGCCTGGCCTCCAGCCATCAACGACATGAGGGTCCTGAGGAACACCCTCAGTCTTGTCAAGGACGCTGGTGACGGGGGCGGCGGGGGCAGGGACACCATTGGAAGCGGCGATACCATTAGCCTTGCCATTGCCATTGGCGTGGCCGTTGCGGTTGACGGCGCCCATGTCGACTGGCTTTTGCACGTCGTCGTCCTCGTCGAGGTTCTCAACAAACTTGGTGGTACGTCGACGAATTGGGGCAGGGCGAGGGGCGTTTTTCAGTGTTTGATCCGGAGTCGTTGTCGGCGTCTGAGGCCTCAAGAGGCTGGGAAGTCTGTCGGCGTGTTGAGCGGCGTCGAGAAGGGGTCTCTACCATACCCTCGAAGAGCTCTTTCTTCCTAAGGCCAGGTCAGTCATTGCGCGGCATAATGGGGAGGCATATGCTGTGGGGAGGCATATGCTGTGGGGAGGTAGCAAAGGCTCGAGGAGGGTATCAACTCATCCAGGAGGGCCAATTGGGTCGAGAAAGGTATGATAGAAGTGTCAATGGGGTTTGTACGAACCTGGGGGTTTGGCGTAGAGAGTATCTTGAAGACATCTTGATCGAGGGGGCTCAAAGGAGCCTTTATATGCGCGCACGAGGTCAAGAAGAGGGGATTGACAAGGACGGCGGTCTGAGGGAGACGGGACTACCGAGGAGAGGATAGTGGCGGGCGTCTCAGAGCCGTGGAAGCCGTGGGATGCGAGACACTTCGTCAAGCCAAGCAGCAACTAGACAATGCGACTTGCTGCGTGCGCGTCTGATGGTGCTTGCTGCTGCTGCGAGGAGAGAACGAAAAAAAGAGTGGAGGACAAGGGCCAGCGAAGCGCAATGAAGCACCAAATGCAGAATGGGTGCGCCTCTCTCACTCAACAGGGGGGGGGGAGGGTAGAAGAGCGAGCGGTGACGGGCGTCTCCCGATGGAGGTGAGCCTTGGATTAGGTCAGGACCTGTCGTCTAGAGAATGTCTAGATGAAGCTGACGACAGAGAACAGCAACGCAAAAAAAACAACACCTCACGGAGTGAAAGATACAACCAGAACAAGATCAAGGGGGGGAAAGAGGAAGGGAAAAAAAAACAATGGACAAGGGGGGGCGTGTGACGATGGAGAATCCGAATAAGAAAAACGTGTTGTGCTATTGGCGCCCCAGATTTTTAATTTGTTCAGGTATCAACCTTTAATATTCCATGATTTGCATTGGATGGAGCTTGTTCCCTCCCTCAGGCGCGGGAAGTTTTTCTTCCTGGGGTCCGGGTCCGGATGACAAGGGCCAATTTCCCAGGGGACGCAGCCTATCACGGCACAGCTCTGACAGCCTGACAGGGCAGGGCAGGGCAGGCGTAACTCTCACTCTTTGGGCACTTGCTTTGACAGAGTTGAGAGTTGGTTGTTGCCGTCTCTTTCCCAGTTGTCTCTGTTGCACGACATGCAAAAGAGCGTCATGTTTGTCTAAGCCTTTACATACAAACTTCTCCCCATTATGCATTACCCATCTAAATACCCAACAAATAGTTTCACACCCATCAATTCAACATCAAGACACCAGCTGAAGTTCTCGACGGTCCTTTTTCGCTTCAATGCCTGTGCGTCTGCGAGAATCTGATGGACCCCGGGGGCCTGGACGCGCTAGTCATGCACCTTTCGTATAGCTATAGACAGAAATAAAGACACACTTTTTACTCCTAAAGTTCACCTAATATGGTCGCTTATTTATATCTTCAATCCCCACTCCTCCCCACAAGGTCCATCTCCACCATGAACCATCCAACCCCCAGACGATCCAAGCGAGTTGATGGCTTCACCCTTGAGCCTCACTACCTCATCCGTCACTCTCGATCAATCACCATTCTCCAAAGAGACCAGGGTAGTGCTATACGAAACTTGCATGACGCTAGCCCCCGATCCCGTCTCTCTACGTCAACGTCGTCTACAGGCAACTCATCCTTTTTGCGGCCTCGGCATCGTGACAACACCCGGTTTGGTGGTCACTTCTACGCCGTTTCATTGAGGGGTTTTCTCTTTCTTTGCCTTCTCGCGGGCGCAGCAGTCTCGCGTGGCAAAGATGCTGTTTTTCTGCCCCAGTTCCATCACCCTTGTTCCGGAGGATGCTTTTGATGTCCGGCGCCTCCCTCCCCCCCAAAGCTCCACACTTTTTCTTGTCTCATGGTGAAGCTTGGTGGATATATCGGAGCGGTCCCTTTGTTTCCCAAGCTTGATCAACGCCGAGTCGGACCATTTGTGCTGAGATCTAAGCCTCGATGAGGACTGGGCGTTACTTGGATGGTTCTGTATCCTTGCCATCTGAACTAGACGAAACCCGCATCTTCCCTCGACGGATCCCGCGGGTTACTCTCTCCGTTACCTTCATATCAAGCGTGGGATGATGGGATGAGTATCAACTGCACTGTAAAAAGATCAGATTTAGGCTCCACGGGGGGTGTACTGGTTTGATTCTTTCTTACTTACACCCGCCCCTTCACCCCGGAACTCACCCGCCACCCGGTCCATGACCCAGGACGAAGCGCCTGAGATGGTGAGGACATTATCTAGAGGTACCGTTACTTCTCCTCTTGGTCTGTGGTCCGAACCTCCTTGATTCTGGTGCCTTCTTCGACTCCATCCTCCTGCTTCATCCGTCGATGGCCCCTCCCACCTAAGGTGCCCACGATGTGATGTGTTGTCGATGGTCCTTCCAACTGGCAGTATTATCCACAATATATCCCAGTGACCTCGGTGATACTTGATGCCTTGACGGGCACAGCTTGGGTTACCCCCGAGCGATAAAGATCCTTCATGCCAAGTTCGGGGCAGCCGTTCTAACCGACTACCTAAGACAGGTGGTGTAAGTCCTTACTAAAAGGATCATACTTCTTGATGAGTATTTGGGTAACTTCAAGCGAAGCGGCATGCCCTGAAGCGTGGGTTCACTCCCATATGGCTGTGCCACTGTAGGGTCTTTTTGGCTTCTGCTCTAAGTGCTCACCCCCTTTCCCAACCATGCCCACAAACACAGCACCCCTGAGGACAAGATGTTCTCTTTTCCTAAAAACCGGTCGAACTGTGGGATTGATCGGATACTGGCATGGAAGATCACTTTGTGTGTCTGTGTGTATCCCACCACAACTCTTCCCCTTCTCAACCATGATGCTTTAACCTGCCAATAAGCCCAGAATGTTGACCTTTAACGGTTGACAGAGGTCATTGCGATTAAATAGTCAAGGAGCTCTTGAGTTCTACCAGTTGTTTACCATCTCCAAGTTAGACTCACTATCCTTTCCAAGCGGGCCTGTGTTGCCCTCACGTCCGTTAACGCCAGCTCTCGTCTATACTGCCTCCGTTGTAACCTCCTGTAAATAATTAGACATTCATTCTCTAGGAGAAGTTCTTATTTCCTCCTTTAGAGTCTGAGCCCCGTGGTCTTGTGACCCTCGGGTAGTTTTTACTCGAGACACAAACACTGAACAGTTGTGGTGTTCTTTGGAGCCTGAAGTAACGAAGGCATGCCTTCATTTGGGCAGCCTCTCTAGACTCTTGGCTCCCTTGACCACACAAAAACTACTTCCTTATTTCTTCATTTCCCTAGTTTCATTGAATGGGGAACTGTTGATCGGCTGTCGCCTGGATGAGCACTGAACCGTCCACTACTCCTCTCCTCATACCCTACATCTTTACCCTTTAATGAGCACCCCATCAGAAATAGCATAATTAAACCTCGACTTTCGTCCTCTTTCACCTCTTCCATTTGTTATGACTATAGAGCGTCTAATTTATCGCACCAATGGTTTCTTTCCCAAGGTTGAAGATAGCATCGCCAGACATGGGAAACAGTCCTTCAAAGAGCTAGACACTTTGCTTCTGTTTGCCTTCTTTGAGAATCAACGACTCTGAATCATGATCACACAATCTAGTCCCTAAACCTTATGACTTAGGTTGCACCACTAGATATTAAAACGCACTTCCTCGCTCACAGTCCTCTTCGTTTTTCTCTCTTTATCTTTCCCTTCATCCCTTCTCTTCTCTTCAATCCCACCCCCTCAACCCCCTTCTTCCGGGCGCATCAAGGATTGCCCACGTACTTACCTTGCACCGCCTTCTGCTGGCAGTGCCTTGTGTCCTTGATCTTATTCAGGGAGGCACAAAGTCTGAAGAGGCGCCTCATATCCTATCCAAGTGCATAGCGCATCCTGCATCCCGCCAACCACCTCTGACCTATCTGCTGTGCGTAATCTGCAACCGCGGTACGCAGTATGCGCCATGGCCGAAAATCGCGACATCGCCTTTTGCTTCAGAGGTTGGGCCTACGACACAGGCAAAGTTGACAGACCAATGAGGCGAGTCATTCGAATCAGCAGGGCTCACGACTGTAGGAGAGCCAAGGATATTCTCAGTCTCAATGACACAACTGATGCTGGCCTCGTCATCAGCCCCAAGGAAGAGGACATTGAGGGTGTAGACTGGTGCGTACCACGTCTTTGACTTGTATTCTGTCACTAACTCACACTCTAGCGGTTTGTTGGCCGTCATCGTTGGAGAGCTTTTACCACAAGCTGAGGTGCCCAACCACAAGGAGTTTTCCAAACCTGTACCTTTGCAAAGCTTTGACCCTAGCATCCATACCTTTGTTGAGACTAGGCCACAGACTCGTATGGTTGTGGCCATCATTCGTCAGCAGAGGTGCACGCTGCATCTTTTGCATAGCAAGAGGCGTGATGGCTTGTGCGAAGCTACCCCCTTGCCTGGACAGCAGGCCTGCAACGACAGAGTGGTTTATTACTAGGAATGGGCCCATGGCGTGACAGGTACGAAAGGTTTCCAGCGCAGACAGACTATGAGGCACAACATCAATGCCTTTTGTTCTGAGTTTCGAGGGGATGCACAGAAGGAACCTCCTCAGCAGACTCTGTCATCTCCTCTGGCGGATCAGGGCGATCATGACCAGATCTACGAGAGTTCTACATCAGAAAAAGTGGTTTCTTTCATCAACACGGTTGTTTCAGCATACAACACTTTCCCGAGCAAGACCTACCTCCAACATGTGATAGGCCGCTTCAGAACATCGGAGCAGACTTCTCTCGTGGGCCTGTCGACCCCTGGAGTGGCTAGCAGGGCGGTCATCCGCGACATGATGGAAGGGAAAGGGGACCTCACTGAAGAGCAGGCGGAGTGTGTTATCGACGCGTTCAAGGTTCGTCAACTACCGATGAAGGATTAGAGGAACTTCTAACACGTTCGGCTTAGGAGCTCTGGCCATACCAGTTCGAGACTGTTGGAGAACACAGGATCAACATCAGCGCTGTCATTGAGTTGGCCAAGGGTCTTTACTCCATCTCGGCATCAGGCATCACCATCCACGAGTCCCTGTATCTTGGCGTGATCGTGTCGTTCTGCACCATGTTTTCCAACTCGCACGCTTTTGACGCAGGCGTGGGAGAATATCACGACAACTTGATCCAATCGGCCATCAGCATTGCTCGAGGGAGCGCGTCAACTCCCATGCCTGCGCGTCCGTTGGCACAGACAGTCGACGGAAACCCCGGGGTCGCTCTCCTTGAGGTCCTGATACGGGATAAAAATGCTCTCCTAGAGCATCTCAAGGCCTGGCATGATGCTGGTAGGCTTCCATGCACCCATGGATGTGGCCTCAGACAGCTTCACAAAGCGGTTCAGCTAGCCAGTGTAGTCCTTGGTACACAGAACAAGGAGGCTACTGTGACAGCCTTGACGCAGGTGAAGCGACTGGCTGTCGGGCTTGCTTTTGAGATGCCTTTCGGATCCATTCCTCCGGGGGACTGCAATATAAAGGTTATCCCAGCAATATTGCAAGCAGCAGTTCATGTGGTGGCAACCGATGTGGTCGAAAAGTTTGCGACACAGGCTGATCTGGAGTCTGACGCGATGGATGCTCAGCCAACACTTCCTGGACTCCCTGCTAATTCGGCGAAGCTTGCAGACAAGTTCTCTGCCATCTATCATGCCCTCGGTTCGGTGAAAGAAGAAGGCGCCAGGGGTGCTGTCGGCGAGGCTATTAGGGACTACGAGGAAGAGCAGGAGGAGGACGGCGAGGAAGCCCCTGGTTCGTCCTCAACCCTGGGGCTCCGCTCGAGTCTGGACCAGAAGGATGCCGCACTTCTGCGATACATGCGACAAGTTTTTGAGAAGGAGCGCGATTCTTCTGGGAGCCAGGACTTGGACAAGGAACTGGCATGGGCCAGCAGGCTGGATTGGAAGTCAGTGTTGAAGGGCTGGTGGTCGTTCAGGGGTCAAACTACTTGCTGTAACTCGAATTCAAGGGCACTTGCTATCTCAAACTTTCTAGTGAAATCTAGATTGTAAAATCTGACATTCTGATAAGCTTTCATTGCTCGTTGTATGGGTATGGGTATGGTGGCTCGTGGCTGGGCCATGTGGGTTCAATGTGAGGGCCGGATTTTACTGCTTTTACCCTGTCAACCGAGTGATTTTGCACCCCTTAGGTTTGTCGATAGCTAGAACGAAGAGCTGCGTCGTAGATCATCCATGAGGCTTATTATCCTAAAAACTGGTGGTAGGTGGTGGCAATGCCTTGGCCCCCTATGACTTACGTGCCAGGCGATGCAATGCTTCTCTGCCCATATAAAAATACTAGCAAAAGTAGGCAGAAATCTGTATTTACCTTGATGGTCCGAGTACTTAACTATGATTCATTGCCACGGTAGAGGTAAACGACTTTTCAAATATCGTTCCATCCTCTCTCTTCTCTTCTCTTTTCGATCCCAACACGCTCCTTCGAGGTTTAGGAACCATTACTCTCCTCCTTATACTGGTATCTCTAGAGCGAGTACTTGTTCCTGCCATCCTTTCCCAATTCAACAACATCAGGATCATTCTTCCACCAGAACCCAGCTTACACATACCAACTCCCTTGTTTGCCAGGTGCAAACGTATAGACAACCCGACTCCTAAAGTTTTCCCTCGTTGGCGACTAGATGAGACTCAGAATGCCTGAGCACTACCTCTGGGTTACGTAGGTGTTTGATCCCATGTTCCCTCCCCCGCCTGAGGGCTTCGAGGGCCTTGGGTCAACTGTCGTGGAGTTAGGTTTGCCTTCCCTCGACCTTCTGGAGTCTCGATGTTTCATCCAAGCCCTCGCATGTATCCCTTTTTAGTTGATAGGCCACACAGGCTCCAGTGCTAATGGGATTAATCTCTGTGTAGAACCACCCCACGGGCTCCAAAACTGAGTCTACGCTTCTGTCACTTCTCCAGACGAAGCTCCTACCATGTCAGGCTATGGGTATCACCAAGCTCCTGCAATAGGTCGAGAATCCATTAAAATGTGCATTCCTTTGACATGAAGTCAGCATGGGCAAGTCTCTCATGGCGCTGACGGCAGCTCTGATCAAATGAGGATAGATATTACCAGGCTACGGGTTTGTTCTCCTTGTGGTATCTATCGGTGGTACTCTGAAGTACAGAAGCACTTCAAGAAGGTATGAATGTCTTTCGTCGGAAATCCATCATGGTACTAATTTGTGTTCCAGGACTCTCAACCATCCTGTATCATTCTTGACAGCACCAGCACTCCCGTCACGGAGCTTTTGCGCCACGAAGTCGTCATCTGCTCTACAACCTTTCTCATGAAGACATTCGAAGAATACCAGGAATACTCTGCATACAGAGACCTGATCCTCGCCTTGGGTATCGAGTCTGCAACGCCTCTCTTGCCCAACCAAAAGCTGGAGCGTCCAAATCTTCCGCTGCATTGCGACACTTACAAGTCGCCCAACAAGAAGATTGCCGCTTTGATCCTCAACGAGTCACACCATGCACACGATGCAGACTCGTAGTTCAATCAAGCCCTGCGTTCGCTCGGACGCCACTGCGCCTTCTTGCTTTCAGGGGCCCCAATCAAGAGCTCATGGCGGGATCTGTCTGGGCAGACCATGATACTGCCAGGCAGCCCGTCTCAACATATTGAAGATTTAGACGACATCTTCGAGACAGGCCCTGACGAAGATAATGGATCGGTACCAGAAGGCGTCATCTGGAACATGTTTCAACGTTACTTCATGGGTCAAATCCTCAGTCGTCCCAAGTCGGCCCTGAACTTGCCTGACTGGACAATGCATGTTGTCCCTGTCATCTCCGAGCTAAGAGATCGATACAATTATCTGGTGATTGTTGCTCTGGTATGTGAAGCAAAGAGGCATAGCAGGGGCAAGAAATTTACCAAGGACGGGATGGCCTTGCTCAACAAGGCTCACCGACTCGCCAACCACCCTGTCCTTCTTGACGGTCCCCAAATCGACATCAAGACGGGCGTCGGACTGGCTGACCCCCTCCCAAAGGTTTCTGAGAAGTCTACCGATAAGAGTGAGGATCTAGGGAGCCATGCTGACGCCCAGGCTGGGAACAAGCAACACTCTATCCCTAGCCGATCAGGTGGAATGGGGCGTGCGAACAAAGAATGGACCGAGATCTGGCTCCAGCGTGTCCGGGGCATGGACACAGTCGAACTCTTGTCGCCACGCGTGCGGACCATCGTGTCTACAGTCAACGACCTGCTGCGTTGCCACCAGGACGAGAAAGTCGTGATTGCTTCGGCCTCGGTTGTGTTTCTTGACCTCCTCTTCGAGGCTCTTTGCCAAGATGTCGTCGTCATGGACAAAAAGCGCATGATCGCGCAGTACGATCTATCCATCGAAGTGGACAAGAGGGCGTCCATCATTGACGCATTCAGCAAGCCAACCGACATGTCCAAGAAGGCGGAGCTCCGTGAAGCCTTGCGCATGACCTAAGATGAAGAAAAGAGATCTCAACTTCTCCTGGACATGGAGAAAGCCGACGGCCCACGGATCCTCCTCCTGGGCGCCAACATCGCCAAAATGGGCAGTGTCGACCTGAATCTGACTGGGGCCTCAAGAATCATCTTTTGCCACTCCTTTGGGGCGCCAGATATAGCACCACGGGTCCTGGAACGTGCCCGCCAGGCAGGCCAGGACAAGGTGGTTCACGTGTATCAGCTCTTTGATAAGCTGTCGGAAATCGACATTCTGTCGAGGGACCTCGACAACCCCATCTACGAGCCCACCCGAGGTGTCCCTAGGTTCTATACAAGTCTGGACTCGGATGCTGCCCAAGTCCCCGATGCGCCAACTCGCGAGCAATATGCGCTTGCCCTCAGAGAGCTAAGCAAGAACAAGGAGGAAGCTTGATGAGTAGGATGTCGATTGCCCATGGAGCAACCGTTCACAGGAGGTTTGGGCAGTGTGATTACGACACTGAGATGCGGGGGAAGGAAAATCTACAGAGAGGGCAAAGAAGAATTACCAAACATGAGAGCGATCAGGGGCCAACGGCAAGGGGTGATTATCGAACATTGCCGTATGTTTTTGGGGCGCGATGAGGGTAACGGAAAAGAGCCGTGACAATAGAGACTACTCGAGATTTGCTATCAGGAAATTGGAATGAGCTGTTAACGAATTTCAAGGTGGTACCATTCACATGTGATGTGCTATAACGAGAAAGCCTGACAGTGAAATCTACTAGGATGTACACTAGTGACAAAGATGAACATGTGAATGACGAGAAAAAAGGTAATGCCTATTCCTAGGGCGAACCCCTATTCACCTTGACTAGACAATCACGTACAGACATAATGAGCGGAAATGTTATAATTCAGGTATCGCCAATATTGACACAGTTTATCTCTTCGCCAGTCCCGTCCCGTTCCATCCCATCCCGCACCATGTGTTGAAATGCCACGTCCCAAAGTTTCGCCTTCCATTCCTATAATCCCACGTTGAGTTGAGGGTACAATACCATAATCATGCCGAGTGTATAGTAGTCATTGTATTTTCTAAAAGAGGCCGTCAATCTCACCAGTCTCGACGTCGACGTCGACGTTGAGGTAGCCAGGGGCCGTGGGGAGACCAGGGATGGTCTGGATATCGGCAGCCAGGGCATACCTAGATGCTTGTTAGTGATGATTAACTCACGACAGAGCAAGGGAAACTTACAGATATCCTGCTCCAGCAGCCATCCGGACATCACGGATGGGAACCGTAAAGCCGGTAGGAGCACCCTTCAGGTCAGGGTCGTGAGAAAGAGAGTACTGTGTCTTGGCAACGCAGATGGGAAGGTTTCCGTAGCCCTGGCGAGTGTACGTGTCCACCTTCTTCTGGGCGAGCTCGCTGAACTCGACCTTCTCAGCACCGTACATCTTTTGACCGATGGCGGTGATGCGGTCCTGGACAGTTCCCTCCAGGTCATAAGTGAGCTTGAGCTCCTTGGGCTTCTCAGAAGCGGCAATGACACCGTTGGCCAGGTCGACAGCACCCTTGCCTCCCTCGGCCCAGTGGTTAGACAGGATAGCGTCCTCAGCACCGGCAGCAATGGCCTCCTCCCGGATGACAGCGATCTCGGCGTCAGTGTCAGTCGAGAATTTGTTGATGGCAACAACGACGGGGATGCCGAAGGACTTGGCGTTGGCAATGTGCTTCTTCAGGTTCACGCAGCCAGCGCGGAGGATGTCAACGTTCTCTTCCTTGTAGACAGCGCTGAGGGCAGCGCCAGGGGCGATAGGAGGACCGCCACCGTGAACCTTGAGGGCTCGGACAGTGGCCACAACGACGACAACGTCAGGAACCAGGCCAGAAGTACGGCACTTGATGTTGAAGAATCGCTCACCACCCATGGTGAAGTCGAAACCAGCCTCGGTAACAACAAAGCCAGACTTCTCGCTATGGTCCTCGTCAGGCTCAGTACCCGCAAGCTTGAGGGCAAGCTTGTCAGCCAGGATAGAGCTCTGGCCGATGCTAATGTTGGCAAAGGGACCAGCATGGACAAAGACAGGAGTACCCTCGAGGGTCTGCATAAGGTTGGGCTTGATGGCATCCTTCATGAGGGCAGTGAGAGCACCGCCAGCACCGATATCATCACAAGTGACGGGGTCACCGCTTCGCGAAGTGGCAACCACCATTCGGCCGAGGCGCTCACGCATCTCGGCCAAGCTGTTGCTGAGAGCAAGGATAGCCATGCACTCACTGGCAACAGTAATGTCAAAGCCAGTCTCTCGGGTCTGTCCCTTCTCAGTTGGGGCAGTTCCGACCGTGACTCCACGAAGGTGACGGTCGTTAACATCGAGGACTCGCCTCCAGGTGATGGTCTCAGGATCAATATCCAGACGAGCGAATCTGTGGATCTCATCCTCAGTCAAGTCGTCGGGGTTGGTCTTGTCAATGCCAAGCTTCTTCAACCGGCGGAACATGACAGGGGCAAACTTCCTCTGGCCGTTCTTGGCTGGTACCAGTCGTCGGTACAGGGGACCGTCCTTCTGGGTGTTCTCGTGGAAGATGCGAGTCTCAATCGCAGCCGCGAGGAGGTTGTTGGCGGCAGTGATGGCGTGGATATCGCCAGTAAGATGCATGTTGAACTCGTCCATAGGAATGACCTGACTGTAACCTCCTCCAGCAGCGCCTCCCTTGATACCAAAGGTAGGACCTTGGCTGGGCTGTCGCACATTGGCAAATGTCAACCGGCCAACATGGGCTCCTAGGGCCTGGGCTAAACCCATGGTTGTGGTAGACTTGCCCTCTCCAAGGGGTGTGGGGGTAATGCCGGTAACAACGACATAGCGGCCGTTCGTTCGGTGCTCAAGTCTCTTGAGGAGGCTGAGATCGACCTTGGCCTTGTACGCGCCATAGGGCTCAAGCTCGTGAGGAGCAATGCCAACTTCGGCGGCAATGCGAGTAATCTGCTTGGGGGTCTGGGATCGAGAAACGGCGATATCAGAAGGAACAGGGTCCTCGAGCTTCAGGGGCAGGGGAATGGTCTTCCTGAGCTTCTGGGACTCAAAGTACCATGTTGTGGCATCGATAACGTTCTGCATGAGCATGGCAACCGTCATGGGTCCAACACCACCGGGCACGGGGGTAATAGCCGAAGCAACCTCGGCGGCAGCATCGTAATCGACGTCACCGACAAGTCGGTATCCGGACTTCTTTGTGGAATCCGGCAGGAAGTTTGTTCCGACATCAATAACAACAGCGCCAGGCTTCAGCCAGCTGCCCTGGACGAACTGAGGCTGGCCAATAGCGGCAACAACGACATCAGCTTCCTTGATGTGGTTCTGGATATCCTTTGTCTTGGAATGGCAGACAGTGACAGTAGCGTCGGCGTTTCTCAACAGGTAGCTCACAGGGCTTCCGACAATGTCACTTCGTCCAAGGACAACGGCGTTCTTGCCCTTGAGGTCAACACCAGCCTCCTTGAGCAGGATCATGACACCCTTGGGGGTGCATGGCACAAAGAGAGGCTTGCCGCCACGCTTGGCAAGCTCTCCAATGTTTCTGGTGCCAAAGCCATCGACATCCTTCTCATCTGCCACAAAAGATGTGACAGTGTACTCGGAGATGTGACTGGGAAGAGGAAGCTGGACCAGGATGCCGTGGACAATAGGATCATTGTTCAGCTGACGGATGTGGTCCAGAAGCTCAGCCTCTGTGATAGACTCTGGGTAGTGAAGCAACTTGCTATCAATGCCAGCCTGTTACTAGTGAGTCAATGATCAAGTCACACAGGTACAATCAGTCTGACTCACCTCTGCGGCGGCCTTGAGCTTCATGCGAACATAGGTAGCTAGGCGGGGTCAGTGAGAAGATCATCAACTTGTGATGGCGGGGCAGGGTATCACGAACAAGAGTCAGAACGATCACCAACTGGACGAATTGAGTCAGCATTGAGCAATTGACGAGGATAAGAGTAGCACAAGTGACCGTGACACACCTTGGATGATCTTGAGGCAGGGCTGGTATCTGGGGTTGAGCTTTTGCTTAGCCGCGACTTCGGCACACAGCCGCTCACGGATGGACTTTGCGATGGCAGTGCCGTCAATCTTGGTAGCAACCATTGTGGCGGTAGTCGAAGAGAAGTTCCGTCGTCTCTGATCAAACAATGGATGCAAGATTCGGCGAACAGAAGGCGAAGAACAGGAACCAGCAGCGACAGACACTGAAGCAAAGTTCAATCGTCGGCTGTTGTCCGAGAGGCAGTCGGCGTATATGAAGTGGGCTGCTGGGCGAGGGGGAGGGGCAGTTGGAATAGTGGCGCCCAAGGCCAGCACGGGCGACACGGGGGAGACGCCCGAACACGTGTGGGGACGAGTTTGCCTTGACCTTGAAGACTTTGTGCGCGAGGGCGGCGCCTGTGGGTGGGTGAAAATGTGACTGTGAGCCTGAGTTTGCGGGTGTGAGTGGTGCGTCCAACGGGGCCCGGCTATTGCAGGTTCGGCTTGGTGTGCCCGTCGGCTGCTGTGCCGTAGGTTCTGAAGAGTTAACAATATCGAGGACGAAGAACATCTCGGGACCCTTCGGCATACATCCGCAGACGATCCCGACGCGGCGTAACGGAGCTTGACCCCGGCCATGATCAACTGGTGGTATATATCTGATCTCGTAGATGCATACCTATGTGCCGACCTAGTATGAGATGCCGAAAAATCTCCATACGTCCGTTCTGTAGGTAAGATTAAACGGGAATGGCCTATGATCGGAGAGTGTAATCCAATGTCCGTTGTGCAACAAAGATGGTGTTCTAGGAAGGTGAGGAGAGAACGAAAGAGTAGAGGGAAAACGCCTGGCTGCCAATGGTCTCGAACGTAAATCTGACAATATCGTACAGGTAGGAATCACAAGCAAGACAGAGAATTAGGTCTAGTGTTGCAGGGAACAAACGACCGAGTTCAGATCTTCATGGTCCTCCTCCATCTTTGACGGATTCCAACCGTTGACGCTGCTGGTCGTGTGATCCCCCTCCAAACGATGAGACAGGGCGAGCGAGATGTAAGCGTCAGCGAGTTGACGTGACTCAGTCGTCAAGAGCCAGCAGTTTCCTCCAGGATCAACAATTGATCAATATGGAGGGTCGAAGGTTCAGTTTCGCCTCACGTTGGAGATGGCGTCAGTCTAGCCTCTTACACAGAGAGAAAGTGCAAATTGGTTTCCAAGAAATCGGGCGAGTAAATGGTTGATGCCTCAGGACGGGCCGCCACCAGGCGAAATTCGACGTCAACAAAGTCATGCTATCATTCCACTTTCTGGGATATTTGACAAGAAGGATTCATATTATGACTCTTGAATCTTTGATATGACTCAGTAGTCTATGGATGAATCTATCACGGGCGTCACTATCTCTCGAATAATAGGCAACCAAGGTGTTGAACATGGCAAATCCCAAACTTGACACCCGGTGTCAGGCACAGCCTCAATATCCGCACCAAAACTTAGCCCAGAAAAGTAAAAAGTCCTGTGCCCCCGCGAGAGGAGGGGGGGGATTTGTGCCCCACCAAAACGCACAACCGCCAAAAATTCCATCGCGAAAGCCCTCGCCATATAACCAGCCTTTCCGAACTTGCCTCCGCCATCAACCCCTCCGAGCCCCTCACATAACGACATCATGCGGCCCATTCTTCTTGCCGGGCACGAGCGTGCGCTCACCCAGATTCGGTACGTCAAACATTTCATTGTCTGTCACTTTCAGACGACAAATCTTCAAGAAGGAGGGGGAAGAGGGAACGTGGAACATGAAATGTCCTAGTTCTTTAAATAGCTTGGAATACCACTCAGAACCCCCCCGGCTAACATCGTCGACCAACCTTAGATACAACCTCGATGGCGACATCATCTTCTCCGTCGCCAAGGACCAGCAGATCTGCGCCTGGTTCTCTCACAACGGCGAGCGCCTCGGTACCTACCACGGTCATGTCGGTGCCATCTGGACTGTCGACGTCGAACCTACCTCGACCATGATCGCCTCGGGCTCCGCCGACAACACCATCCGCCTCTGGGAGGTCAAGACCGGCCGCCTCATCAAGACCTGGGAGTTCCCCACCGCCGTCAAGCGAGTCGAGTTCAACGAGGACGGCACCAAGCTGCTGGGCGTCACCGAGAAGCGTATGGGTTACCTCTCCAACATTGTCGTCGTCGACATCAACCCCGACGTCAACGCCGAGCAGAGCGATGAGAAGGTCCTGACCATCGTCTGCGACGAGAGCAAGGCCACCGTTGCTGGCTGGAGCGCCATGAGCAAGTACATCATCGCTGGACACGAGGATGGCAGCGTGAGCCGATACGACGCCAAGACCGGTGACCTGCTGGACAACGTCCCCGTCCATGAGCTTAACCAGCCCATCGTCGACCTTCAGTGGTCTCCCGACCGAACCTACTTCATCACCGCCTGCAAGGACAAGACTGCCAAGGTAGGTCGCTTCTGCTTACGGACCAAAGTACAAACACTGACCTCTCCAAGCTTATCTCTGCCCGCGACCTCGAGGTTCTCAAGACATACGTCGCCGATACTCCCCTGAACAGCGCCACTATCACCCCCAAGAAGGATTTCGTCATCCTCGGTGGTGGTCAGGCCGCCATGGACGTCACCCGAACCTCTGCCCGACAGGGTAAGTTCGAGGCCCGTTTCTACCACAAGATCTTCGAGGACGAGATCGGCCGTGTGCGTGGCCACTTCGGTCCCCTCAACACCGTCGCCGCCGACCCCACGGGCAAGAGCTACGCAAGCGGCGGAGAGGACGGCTACGTTCGAGTTCACCACTTCGACAAGGGCTACTTCGACTTCAACTATGAGGTCGAGAGGGAGCGGTTGAACCGAATGCAGTAAGATGCCTTCTTTTCCTGTGTGCTTGCATAGTACGGCGTTTTTGGGGGACAAACAAATCCTTGTTTTTTTGTTCAAGGGGCAAAAAATTAAACGGGAGGGGATTGATGGATGGATGAATGGGATGGACGGGATGGAAACATGGAGTGTGTAGGGGAGAGAGAGAGAAAGACAAAGGGGCTTGTAATTGTTACCATCTCTCCAGGAGGCTTAGGGAACAGGTCGAAATTGCACCATTTGATGACGTATCTATGACTTGGGGATTTGGATACATCCAGATGGTTAGACAGTCCCTCTTGAAGAATTCATGTATATCGCGACACGACATCGTCTTTACGCTGGCATGACTTCGTAGTAGTAGAAGACCTCACGGCGAGCCGGTTAGACACCAGGCAGTATAGGCATCTAGACATGGTTCTTTTTACTCTCAAACAACTATTTAACACTCAAAACCGCTCGCCGTCATCGCTCCCTTTGCCCCAGCCTTGAGGCATCCTTGTTAATCGAGGTATCTATCATACCTCCTTGAATCCTGGTACAGTCCGTCGTGCCAGACACACCAAATACTGACATGAGCAAAGTAAAGCCCTGAAGTGTGCAACCAAACGCCAAAAAAAGATCTATCCCCCTGACCGACCAAGCATACCTACCAATCAACCCAAAGGCCCCAGCCCTATGCCATTTTGTTTACTTCTTCCTGCCCTTCTTGCCCTTGGTAGAACCTCCTGCATTTGACACGGTGGATGCCACACTGGATGCTCTTGATGGCGTGGCCGAGCTGTTCTTGCTCGACTTGACCGACTTGACGTTGTCGAGAGCCTTGTTCTGTAGATTTTGTTAGCACCATGTTAATGATAAGATATTTCTGTCATGCATACCTTGACACCGTTCTTGGCCTTCTTCTTGGCAGGGGCCATTCCAAGAATGCTATCCTCATCATTCTCATCATCAGGCTCTCGCTTGGCCTTTCCGTTCACCCCATTAGAACCACGGGCAGGAACATCTTCGAATTCCTTGACGATGGTCGTAATCAGAGTAGTGCAGCGTCGGGAAAGCTCAATAGGCGTTCGGCTAAGGAAGAACCAGTCGAATTTGAACAAGGGCGATTCGCGGATGTCATCTCGCATCTTCTCGTACAGGCCTTCCGAGTCGATTCCATATCGATCGAGCAGGACCAGGAGGAACCGATCTTCCTCTTCCGTGTAGACCTTCTTGTTGGTTGTGGACACAGAGTAGTTGATCTTGAGCTGCTGTAGGGGGACTCTGTACTGCTGCATCTTCTTCCTCAGGAGCTTCTGGTGGTGTCCGAGACGTCGGGTTCGTTCCTCACCATCCTCAATAGTCTTCATGTACTTGGGATAGTCTGCGATCTCGGTGTAGCGCTGCCAAAAGACCTTGGCATAGGCCTTGATTTCGGCCGCAGACTTGCTGTCAACCTCTTTGGCGATGCCTTCGTAGGCAGTTCTGCCGTATTTGCCAGATCCGTTGACAAACTGTTGAAAGTCGCGTCGGTTCCATTCTCCAAATCCTTGCATCGATAGCTTCTCCTTTTCTTCGCGCTCTTCCTCGGTCAGGGGGGTGGCGTTGTCGATCTCTTGCTGGTCGAGAGCTCTCTCGGCTTCTCGCTCCGACAGGTTGTCATCATCACCATCTGGCAGAGGCACCTTATAGCCAATCTCCTTTCGGTAGTATGCAGTCTCTCTGTCTTGAAGATCTCGCAGACGCGGTGGGTAGAACTGATAATCGTGTACTGGAACTTGCTTCGGTGCTCGAGGCGCCTTGGGCTTCGCATCCGCCTTCGGGTTGGGGTACATGGTCTGTCGGAAGTACTTGTCCATCGAATACGACTGTTCCTTGCGTTCTCGCTTGGCCGGGTTGATCCAGGTCATATTGATGTTCTTCTTGGTGTTGGCAAAGTTCTCTCCATTCCACTCATAAGCCGACTCCGATGTGAACTTTTGTAGATCATCGATACCGAGCTTCTCATACTTTGCATTTAGCTCCTTGGTTCGGTTTTCACCTCGAGACAAGATCTCATCAATGTCGGCGTCACCGATCTCACCCTCCTTGGAGGACATGTTACCAGTGGGCCCCTTGGATTGGAACACCTTCTCGGCTCCGTGTTGGATCATCGACAGAAGTTCGTCCTTGTTCGCAGCAGCCTTGGCGGCAGTCTGAGCACGACCTTGCTGAATGACAAGCTGGTCCAGTCGGAGCTTCTGAGCAGCTCTCTCCAAAACCTTCTCCTCAATAGCATTGTCCGTGACGAACCTGTACACAACAACCTGCTTGGTCTGACCGATTCGGTGTGCTCGATCCATGGCCTGCAGATCTGCCTGAGGGTTCCAATCACTGTCATAGAGAATGACAATATCGGCGGTTGTCAGGTTGATGCCTAGACCACCAGCTCGGGTTGTGAGGAGGAAGATGAACTTCTCTGAGCCAGGCTTGTTGTACTCGTCGATGGCTGCGATACGGTCTTCGTGCGCTGTGCCACCGTCGATACGACAATACTTGTACTCGCGGAAGACACAGTAATCTTCAAGAATATCAAGCAGTCGACTCATCTGTGAGAAGATGAGAACTCGGCTACCTTGCTTCTGAAGTCTGTTGAGAAGCTTATCAAGGACAGCCATCTTGCCTGCGTTGTAGACGAGATGTTCGTCGGTGGTGTATGGGGGACCAGGCTCAGCTCCTTCAAACAGGTAGGGATGGTTGCAGCACTTTCGAAGCTGCATCACAATGTTGAGCAGTCGGGTCTTGGACTCCCGCTTGCCACCGGCTCCGTTGACCGCATCGATATCCTTCTCAAGGATCTTCTGGTACCACTTGACCTGCATCTCCGACATGCCCAGATAGACGTTGACTTCCTTCTTTGGCAGCAAACTCTTTTCAACGTCGCTCTTCACACGACGGAGCAGGAAAGGTCGAAGGACCTTGTGGAGTTGTTGAACAACAGTGTCTTGATCCCGGTCCTGGCCTGAGAACCACTGATCGAAAGCCTCAGAATCGCCAAAAACATCGGGCAGCAAGAAGTTGAGAAGTGCCCACAGCTCGTGCAGGTTGTTTTGCAGGGGTGTACCTGTGATGAGGAGTCGGTTTCGGGACGAGAAGAGTCGGATGACTTGCGACAGTGAAGATTCCTCGTTCTTGATTCGATGCGCCTAAATGCTGTTTAGTATGGTCGTATTCACTTTGCACAGAGTGACAAACCTCATCAATGATGATGTACTCCCAAGCAAACTTCTTCAGGTGCGCCTTCTCTCGGAGCACCATCTCGTAGCTGGTAATGCAAACATCAAACTTCTCATCCACAAGACGATCGTTGATCAGGTTGTGTCGCTCTTCCTTTGCTCCCTGAAGCACCAGAACATACACCTCCGGGGTCCATTTGGCAAACTCTCGCTTCCAGTTGTCGAGAGTAGACTTGGGTACGATGACCAAGTGTGGCCCGGTGATATCAACAATGTGTCGCAGGTAGCCAAGGAAAGAAATCGTTTGGAGCGTCTTTCCAAGACCCATTTCGTCGGCAAGAATACCAGAGATACCGTTCTCATGGAGGGAGATCAACCAATTGAGACCAGCAACCTGGTAGTCACGCATGGTACCCTGAATGAAGGGGGGCGACTCTCGGAAGACGGTCTCAGCAGAACCACCGTGCTTCTCGTCCTTCAAAAGTTCGGCATCTTCTTCGGCTTCTGTGCGTCGGCGTCTATCGCTCGTGGCGCCTCCTTGCCTTCCGGCGCCCTTCTTTCCTCTGGCGGACTCGGCATTTTGTCGATCAATCTCGGTCATGATATCGCGGATCTTTGGATCGGGATTCGTCTCGATAAAGTGACGGAACAGATCGGTGAGGCCAAGCAGGTATCGGAATCGGCGAATGGTGTCATCTTCCTGTGGATAATAAGTCAGCATACTGATGGGTAGTTGCAGCCTTGTCCTAGAGGCTTCGAACCTTGGATTCGCCTAGACGATCGTGCTTCTTCCCAAAAATGCTTCGACGTAGTTGGTTAACCTCCGTGCGGCGCTTTCGACCATCTGTGGTAGGCTCTCCGGCGACACTGCTGGCAGTGGTGCTGGGGTTCTCGGTGTCAGTGTAGTCGGGAGTCTCATCGACTTCCTAGAGCAGGCCATCAGTAAAGAGCTCTCGCGTCGCAAATGGAGAGCAAAATGCAATCCAATAGTTAAACTCACCATTTCCTCCTCCTGGCGGTGCTCCGGCGCGTCTGACATGGACGCGTCGGTATCCACGGCGTTGGCTCGAGAGCGAGGCGCCATTGTGAACCGAGTTTGAGTAGGACCTCTTTACGCGACTGGCGTCGAGGAGACGCGTTTGGAGATGTTGCAGAGAGAAGCGCAGTCCAATGCAAGTGATCCAAAGTTCTTCTTGTATCTTTCCGGTGACGTTTTTCGACGAGGATTTGAAGTCGTGACGGGGATCACGCCGCTTCGCAACTTGGAGAATGTGTAGATGTTTTTTCGAAGGTGTCGGCGGGTAGATTCTCGACGGGCACCTTGAAGGGGGACGATTTGGGGCTAGTGCCACTGTGCGACCCCTGTCATCGACTGGACCTCATAAAGCGGCCCCACGATCCCTGAAGGAAGAAAGAATAATCCGACCAGGTTTCAACGACGTCACTGAGCAGCTGTTGTTGAATCGCCACGAAAACAACGAGACAACTGAGGTTATCTTTTAAATATTCGCCCGCGAATCTACTAAAAAAATTCGAAGCCTTCTCAACCAAGACGTCGCAACTCTTCAGCTTGTTCAACACCAATTTGAAAAAGCCGTCGATCTCTTTGGGCCTCACGTGACATCTCGGCCCCCCACTCCACGTGCAAACCCCCCCTCGGTTAGTGCCGTTCAGGCTCTGTGCGGCGTTGAGTGAGTGGATGACTGCCCGGGCGAACCTTCGTCGTGACCCAACGTTTGGTTCATCCCACGACTCGATATCTTGGGAGGCATAGCTCTTCCTGAGCGACCCGCATACAAATTGTTTGTCTCTTGTGCATGGGGAAGCACTTTTTCTCCCCCTCTATCCTGTTTGTTCACGACATTTTTGGGCGCCAAAATACCGCTCCCAAGCCGACCAGCCCCAACCCTAGCGACTACCAGGTGAGGCGATTAGCCCTTGAAGCTCCCGAACGTTTCTAACATTTCCATTACAGCTCTCTACCTCCTGTACCTGTCACAGCATCTACCATGGAAAACATGCGGGGTGTCACGGCCGGCTCTGGCAGGCAGTCAGCCCAGCAGGAATCCCCTGAGCAGCTACTCGACGTCTTCAAGGCAGCGGCGCTATCCGTTACGAAACTGTACAAGACCTCTGCGGCCGCACAATCGAAGCCCGGGCCGATGGGTATCAGGACTGTTTGTACGATATACTGGCGTTCCTGGACAAGGAGACTACTGGAACAGGCGACGGGGATGGCTCGAAGATCCGGAGATGGGTTAGGGAGAGGCTTGATGGTCGGGAAAGCAGCTCGCCAAACACCGAAAGCGAGGACGAAATCGACAAAGCAGAAACATCTTCATCACCCGAGCTCACTCGTCCCAATACCGTTGCCCAGCAGATGAGCCAAATGCGAACCGACTCGGCACCTCCAAGTATCCCTCCTACTACTACTGTTGAAGAACAAACACCACTTGTGGTCCCTTCCCAGGACAATTTCACATTTCAGGCTGCGCATCCGTATCCCAATATCGCCACCCTCAACCTTTCAGACTCGAGACCTCACGACGGCTCATCTATGACGGCCACAAGGCCATCCAAAACCCGCTTGAACAACCCAGGTCGAGCATGTCCCAGAGGACCAGGACATTTGGCACAAAGGGCTGGAGCTAAGCGCAAGTTGAACTTTGAGGAGATATTCGATCTTGGCAGCCTGGGTGGAAAGGATCCTTTCGGCAACGGAGGGGGGAAACGAGGCCGGCATGCTTAATGGCCGGGTGGTGGACACGGGTACCTTTGGCTTGCGCATAGCATACTTATCACTGGGCAGTGGAATTCGATAAACTGGATGGGATGAGGGCATGTTTACAGACGGACGCATGGACTAGCATTAGAGCATGGGCGGCGTTTGGAGGACGTAACGACTGCATTTGGGGGTGTTGAGGCTTTACACACACAATGTCTATTGGCGGTTTGCCATGATCTCTACAATGAATATGATTACTTAACGATGATTTGCATGTAAATTTGATCGTTACCAGGCCTCGTGATCTTTCATGCTTTTCTCCTATCTGCTCGTTTACTAGGTAGGTTATGAGTTATGGGTTCAACATGGTCATACTCTTCTCTTCTTTCAGTCCCGGACGGCAATGCCACGCTAGCCAGGGCAGCAGGAAACCGCTTGCAATATACTAGTAGTTCCTACAAGATGATGCAGATGAGGCTTCGTGGCTCTTGTTACGCAGAGCCTTGTCAAAGCCACCAAGGCTCACCTGGATGATAGCTAAGCTCGAGGTGCAATGCAAGATAGGTACTCTATCTAAAAATGGCACAGAACTATAAATATTGTATTAAATATAAGGGAGAAAGGATAATCGAGCATGTAGATTGGATTTTGAGTTTCAAGCAACATGGATCTCAACGTTATTAGATCTCATTTTGACTCTCCTATGCATGTACTAGTGGACGTTGTTATCTGGTCAAATCCGAGAACCAGTAGGTGACAAATCTCATATCAGGAGAGGATAATCATAGAAAAAGATCTGTCATCTGTAAGGACATGGATAATGAATGGGTCTTTTGACCTGCCAACCTGTGAGAACCTCGAACAAGGGTTCAGATGGGTGGATGAATGTTGTTCCAGTTGTGTGTTGGCTTCAACAACAAAGACTGTTCTCTGTGATCAAAGCTGTCACTAGATGGATACTCACTCCGCCCTTGCCCTTTGTTGACTTTGTAAAGTCAATAAGCAATAAGTTAACTTCAGATGACGACAACTTCAAGCGTGGTACGTATACATGTCCTGTCAACTGCGGTTCGCCAGAGAACAATACCACCCTACTTCGCATACGCGGGCGGACGATTAACCATCCCTGCTTACTCTATGCGACCTGCTGCTTGTCATCAAGACACGACAGGCGATCTCAACCATTGTAGGTGTGGCGTCGACGCAATCCACGAGACATTGTTGACGTCTCCCTGGGTGGCTCAGCACCCTGCTCGCACGCAAGCAAGCAAGCCACCAAAACTTGGCGATCTGCCTACATACACAGTCTGACAGGAGCGAGAACGCGTGCGAATGCGGGCTCAGTTTCAGCTCGGCGTATGGGCGTAGGTAGCGGTTTTCTATTTGACAGGGGCTGCAAGAAAAGATTTGACTTCCGATGGATACTCGCGTGAGAAGCAGGTTGGTTTCATCCTCCACCTTGTTCTATGCAGGTCTGGGCTGCAGTTCTGGCCTCTTTTTTTTCTGTTAGGTTAGGTCCTCGCTAGGGAGCAAACAATAAGGCCACCAGCTAGAAAACCTCGAGACCCAGTTGAGCGAGCAACAGCACCAACAGCAAGGCATCCATCCATCTTGGCCCAGATTGCAAGCGCCCTGGCCAAGCAAGCGCCGGGTGATCCCATCCCTCAGCCTGAACAGGACTGGGCGCCCGGTGAGAAGCTGTGCCGGCGAGCCGTGCTCTGCAACATTGTCCGTACTCCGTGTCTGATGCCCAAGGAAGCAGTTAGGAGTCATACTGTGGCTCGGTGCTTCATTTATTCGCCATCGTGCTGGAGCCACGCCCATATAGATGGAATTCATAAGCATTGTCTACGAATTCCTCATCATGGCATGGAAGGGACGGCGCCGAGGCTGGAGTGTTTTGTCATCTGAGGCTGGGCCTGAGGCACGGACATAGAATGTACTGTTTGATTCTGGCACCAGAAAGGTACCTCCAAGATCCATGGCGGATGGCGGGCTGCCTCCCCTCCCCGCCCGCTCTTTGGCTCTGGGCATGCCTCGACCTCTGATTCTCCAGCCATTGGATCAAGTTGGACACTCGATCAATGAACGCTCAGCGTGGTGGAGGCAACAGGAACCTTTGGTAACCACTAATCTCGGGTTGTCTAGGCACTCTGGTCCACCAAAAGGCCCCCGGCCACCCGGCCTGTCTACCCGCCAGGGCGCATGGCGCATGGCAAAGGTTGATTCCTCCAGGCAGTTTCTGCCCACTGAGTTCCAGTTGCTTGTAGATTTCCAGTGCCATCCATCTGCCCCTGCTGCCACTGGGAGCCCAATGTATCATCCTGGTGGCATCCATGGAGGTACCTTCCCTCCCCTCCCACCACCACCTGCACCGCTGAGAACTATCCCCGTCTCGTCCAAGGCCCCATCCTCCGCCGCCCTCACGTCCTCCCATCATCATCAACACCAACCACAAAGCAGATACTCTTTCACCAGCCCACTCGTGGCGACGTGGGAACTACCTACCTACCTAGCTATCGGCCGGCTACTTCCGTCTCTACTCTTCTCAAAAACGAAAAAAAAATTCTTCTCTCGCTGTTGCGCTGCTCTCGTCTTTTTGGCTTCAAAACGCCCGTCTCGCGTGTCTATTGTCTTCCCGTTCCGGCCGCCGCCTCCTCGCTTTGGAAGCGGGGAGTCCGTGTCTGGTCTTAAGGCCCGCCGCCCGTGCACAGCCTCAACCTCCCCCCATTGCCCCAACTCCAGCGTCGTCAACTTTCTCCAGCCGAATCCTCCTAGTCGATCCCGTCCTTCAAGCGCCTCTCCCTGATAAGGCTTCGACTGCGCATCCTGCCCCGGCCATCAGGAAGGATATCCATCAACGTTGTTGTCCTTGCCGTGACCCAGTCCCTCGCTGCGCTGCGCAAGAGGTGACACCATGACCAGTCGCACCGATTCCGGGCTGCCCAAGTATGTTCATTCCCAGCCGCCCATCATCGCATCGCGTTCTGCGCCTGCGAAGGGGCATTCTATCCATTCGCTCCCTTCACGATACATGTGCTAACGTTTCTGCAGCAGGCCCAACCTTCGGGTTACGAGTGAGTCGCTCTCGTCCCTGTACCCCTCCGCCCGAGTTCCTCTGTTGACATCATCCTAGTTATCGCCGCCGATGGTCTCTACAAGAGAGATGTTTTCCGTACGTCGTTCCAAAGTAAACAAAGACTCCGACTCCTCATTAACATGCACCAGGCTTCCCTGACCCCTTCGCCGTCGCAACCATCAACGGAGAGCAGACGAAGACGACGACCGTCAGCAAGAGGACCCTGAACCCGTACTGGAATGAGAGCTTTGACTTGTAACGTGCCCCGCCACCCCAAACCTAGGACTTATCAGACTCACAGGCTGCAGCCGTTCCAACGAAGATAGCATTTTGGCAGTGCAGGTCTTTGATCAAAAAAAGTTTAAGAAGAAGGACCAAGGTTTCCTAGGTGTCATCAATATCCGTGTTGGAGATGTCATGCCCGAACTCAGTGCGGACGCTGATGGTCAGTTGACCTGTGCCACCTCTTTGACACTTTGAACACCCTGCTGACATAGACATGCGCCTTTCAGACCAGATGCTTACACGAGACCTGAAGAAGTCAACCGATAACCTTGTTGTTCATGGCAAGCTAATCATCAACCTCTCTTGCAACCTAAGCGCTCCAGCCCGTGGCGGCCAAGCATCCTCGACCCGACCCTCACTCGGCGCCGGCCCTTCGAACCTTTCCTCTCTCTCCGCACCTCCCCCAGACAACCGCCCAGGATCCTCCATGTCCGGTCCAAATGGAGCTGCCAGCTCGCAGGTCAACCTGCCACACCGTCCCTCTAGCATCAACTCTGTTGGTGGCGCCAGCGCTCCTGGGCCAAATGCCGGTGGACAGGCTCGCCAGTCAAACCAGTTGAGCCCGTTCGAGGATGCACAGGGGCGTCTGCCTGCTGGTTGGGAACGGCGTGAAGACAACCTCGGACGTACATACTACGTTGATCACAACACTCGAACGACGAGCTGGAACCGCCCAACTTCGAATGGCACCCAGGAACAGCGAAACGACAGAGAGGCGGCCACTCAGGTAGAGCGACAGAGACACCAGAATCGTACCCTACCCGAGGACCGAACTGGCTCCAACTCACCTACTCTTCAGGCACAGCAGCCTCAGCAGTCATCATCTCCGACCGCTAACGCCGGCGGCGCGGTGATGCACACTGGAGCCACAAGTCCAGGCTCGGGTGAGCTACCGCCAGGATGGGAACAGAGATGGACACCTGAGGGCCGACCCTACTTTGTCGATCACAACACCAGAACAACCACTTGGGTTGATCCGCGCCGACAGCAGTATATCCGCATGTACGGTGGGCAGAACAACGCCAATGGACAGATTCAACAGCAGCCAGTATCGCAACTTGGCCCTCTTCCAAGCGGCTGGGAGATGCGCTTGACGAACACAGCCCGTGTCTACTTCGTCGACCACAACACTAAGACCACAACCTGGGACGACCCACGACTTCCGTCATCACTGGACCAGAACGTTCCTCAATACAAGCGAGACTTCCGAAGAAAGCTCATCTACTTCCGTTCCCAGCCGGCGATGCGCATTCTTAGTGGACAATGCCATATCAAGGTGAGGCGATCTCACATCTTTGAGGATTCGTTTGCAGAAATTACTCGCCAATCGGCTACGGATCTGAAGAAGCGGTTGATGATCAAGTTCGATGGCGAGGATGGTTTGGATTATGGTGGTCTTTCACGAGAGTTCTTCTTCCTCCTTTCACACGAAATGTTCAACCCCTTCTACTGTCTGTTCGAGTACTCGGCCCACGACAACTACACCCTCCAGATCAACCCTCACTCTGGAATCAACCCGGAACATCTGAACTACTTCAAGTTTATTGGCCGTGTCGTTGGTTTGGCTATTTTTCACCGCCGATTCCTGGACGCCTTCTTCATCGGCGCCCTTTACAAGATGATGCTTGGAAAGGCAGTCGCTCTTGCGGACATGGAGGGTGTTGATGCCGACTTCCACCGATCTCTACAGTGGATGTTGGACAACGACATTTCGGGTGGAATTTTGGAGCAGACCTTTTCGACTGAGGACGAGCGCTTTGGAGTCATGACCACGGAGGACCTCATTCCCAACGGACGAAACATTGAGGTTACCAATGAGAACAAGAAGGAGTATGTTGATCTCATGGTCAAGTGGCGAATCGAGAAGCGCATTGCAGAGCAGTTCCAGGCTTTCAAGGAGGGCTTCCAAGAGCTCATCCCTCAAGATCTCATCAACGTCTTTGATGAGCGTGAGCTTGAGCTCCTGATTGGCGGTATTGCTGAGATCGATGTCGATGACTGGAAGAAGCACACCGACTATAGAGGATACACTGAGTCGGATGAGGTTGTTCAGAACTTCTGGGCGACGGTGCGCTCTTGGGATGGAGAGCAGAAGTCTCGACTACTACAGTTCACAACGGGCACTTCTCGAATCCCTGTCAACGGATTCAAGGATCTTCAGGGCAGTGATGGCCCCCGACGATTCACGATTGAAAAAGCAGGAGAGATTACCAACCTACCCAAGGCACATACTTGGTAAGTCGGCCTTGATATTTCTAAGCGAGAGACAAGACTAACGGCGAATAGTTTCAACCGACTCGACTTGCCAGCTTATAAGAGTCTAGAAATGCTTCAACAGAAGCTCACGATTGCTGTTGAAGAGACGATGGGCTTTGGCCAGGAGTAGACGGACGACAAAGGCGCCACTGTTTGGTGGAGATATTGGAATTGCAACATTTACACTACCTATAGGCGACTGCTGTGGCGTTGCCCTTCAAGACAGCGACCTCTTCTCTCTGCCCCTTCCTCTCGCTCACACACACAAACTGTTTTGGGTATTTGCTTCGGTTCAAAGAGTGGACAGACCTGGGTCGTTTGGCGCTGGTGGATTAATTGACGTTCAACATGCGATTGATGCAATGCAACCCTTGTTTCCCCCTCTGCGCCAGCTCAGCAGCGTATAGACCAGGGACGGCATCCAAACCTCGTCGCCCGAGCGGACGAGATGGGAATGCCTCGTTGGGTCTGCTTTGTGATGAGAAGCCTTCGCGGACATTATGGAATTGTTACTCTACGGCTGGGTCGAGGTGGACACCAGAGTCAACGGGGGCCCAAGCAAGGATAGATTGTGATCGATCCTGTTTTGACAAGTGGAAAAGAGAGTCTGTACCTCTGTGTATTACGTACGATGTCGGCGGACGAGACGGATGGAGCCAGCGAATTTAGGCGGAGGGAAAGATAGGGTTCACAGCGCCTCCTTTTTTAACATTCATCATATACTATACAAGAACGTTCACTACGTAGATGCTGTGTCTTTTGAGTGTTTGTTATTGACTGTCGACTGTCCCGCCATCATGTGAGCTATCAAAGCACCTTGATTATAGAGTTATGGCCGTTGAGAGGGATTCACATCTCTCATTCAGGAGGAGTAAGACATCATCGCCAGATGCCTATTTCGTCTCAAGATATCCAGGACCGGTGTGATTATTGCAAAGGGCCCATATCAATCAGGGACGGCACAAACACCCGCTCGAATGTTGTTCTCATCCTCAACATTGGTGAATCAGGAGTTCTCAACTTAGCCCTTTCACTGTGAATCACAACCCAGGCGTATCGTTTCCACATGCCCAGCCCGGAGTAGCAACTGAGTGGTGTTGTACAAAATTGCATTTCCTTCTACCATTCTACCGGTGGGAACCCCAGTATGTACACCCGGTAACAACAAAAGAAAGACGTCTTTGGTGCCGCCATCCTCTTTACACGGCCTCTTTGATTTCTCTCCCTGACCAATGCACTCCAAAATCATCCAAATCCCGACAGAATGGCCGACACTAACGTCCCAGTGCGTCTTCTGCCCCAGCCCTGCTGTCCAATTCTTCCTTTTGTCTCGTGGCCTGTCGTCCAAAACCAAGGGGGCAGGCAACTCCTCAACCATGCTCACTCCATCTCTTCATCGTCGGTACCACATGCGGGTGATCTTGGTGTTGCGCATCTTGCGCTGGAGCTGGAAGATGCCGTACATCAGGGCCTCGCTGGTGGGGGGGCATCCGGGGACGTAGACGTCGACGGGGACGATACGGTCGCAGCCTCGGACAACACTGTAGCTGTAGTGGTAGTAACCTCCACCGTTGGCGCAGGAGCCCATGGAGACGACCCAGCGGGGGTCAGGCATCTGATCGTAGACCTGTCGGAGGGCGGGAGCCATCTTGTTGGTGAGGGTGCCGGCAACGATCATGACGTCGGACTGTCGGGGAGAAGCTCGGAAAATGATACCGAGACGATCCTGATCGTATCGTGGGGTGGAAAGGTGCATCATCTCGACGGCGCAGCAGGCAAGGCCGAAAGTCATGGGCCAGAGGGAGGACTGACGAGCCCAGTTGGCTATCACATCGAGGGTAGTACTGCGGGGGGTTCAATTAGCTCCAGGTCATGGATTCGGACCATGCAATTGGGCTCGGAGAAGACGATTATCGAGGCATTCGAGTGTCGTAAAGGGATAGGTCACGTACAGGGCGTATTGGATGACACTCTTGGTACCCTCCTCACTGGGAAGAGGGACCTCCTTGCGGACCTTGGCGAGACCCGACGAGACCGAATGGGTCTGCAGGGCACTAGCATCGCGACGAGAATTGGTCGAGAAGGCGGCGGCGGTGGTTCGGAAGGGGGCAATGGCCATCGAGGGCTTGACTGCGAGGGGGGTTAACAAATGTCGACATGGCGGCGACGGGTCCCCATCTCGGAGCCAGCGTCACAAAAAACCCGCCGGGCCGGGGAGGGATTGTATGTCGCTCTCTCTAGGGAAAACACGCACCTCGGAGGGCCATTGCGGCCGCGGATCGCGAGGCGGGAAGCATCTTGCGAGAGTGGACGAGTCGGCGGACGATGCGGGCCTCGATTCACTCAGGTTGAAGAGGAGGGGAGATTGGTCGGCGGGTGTGAAGGTCGAGGGCGTTGGCAAAAGGGAAGCTTTAATGGGCTCTCGTGGATGGATTTCGCCTCTCTTTGCTTGCGGACCAGGAATAAGATGATTCTGATTGGTCAGTATCGATGCTGGGGAGTCCGGGGATTAGCCGTTCGGTCTGGTGATGGATAACCTCGGCGGCGATTGGTTGTGGGGTGTTAGTGCAAGTCGTTAACAAGTGGGAATTGGGAGTCGATGACATGGACGATTGACGTCTCCTAGACAATCTTTATACAAGTATTTGAGGGAGCAGATATTTTCTGTGCATTCATTTTTGAAATCTTTGCATGAGCATAAGATTAGTGGGAAAGCAGTTGAAAAGAGCTTTGTGTAGTTCTCAAGATTGGGGAACGAGTAGGATCAGTAGAAGAGAGCTTCCAAGTTGTTTCCTCCTGCTCTAGAATTGTCACCTCATTGGTAGAATATGGAGAGGTTTGATGATAATTTGCTAAAAAAGAAAGAAATAAACAGCCATCTGATCCTCAGTAACACATTTTTTGGTTATCCGCGGCATAGAGGCCTGCTGTGTCTAGCATTCCATGTGCCTTGTTCCCAAGCATGCATGAATCTCATCGTATATTAACAAAATCGCTACATATTCTATCTATCATGTTGCAAAAATCGGGTTTCGTCTACTATTTGCCAACACTTTTCCTGTATATTCGGTCAGCTTCACAGATTGAATGCAAGGCTACAACAGTTGGGCGGCACAATCCAACTGTCGAAACGCTTGATGTTACACACTCACTGACTAAAACATTCCGGGTGGCTTGCAGCAACATCATAACGGTAACATATCCGTGAAGCACCTAGGTAAAGTGCAACAAGATCCGGTCAGCAAATACGAACAGTTGAACCTTTTTTTTACTTCTAACTGAATTTACGTTTCGAAGCGCAAGTGAGACGCTTCTATGACCGCATCAGCCCATCACTCAGGGACGTAGAACAAATATTAACCAAGTTGACAACATGGCTTTAAATTATACGCTATTAACAGCTTTAACGATCCTTTTAAACTAATAATTACAAGTATATGATATATAAAATTACATCCATTACTACCTTGGAGTATCTTCTGTATTATAAAAGATATTTTATGACTAAAAGTTAGCCTAGGCTACCCAGCCAAGCTAAGGCAATCTAAAACCTTGGAGCTCAGCCAGTCTTCGCCCACCACACACCCCCAGTCTCATAACCCATACCCAGTCAGGCGCCTGTCGGGTCCTCAAACAACCTGCAACTCCCAACCATCGCGTCGCATCCATCACAAGTTGCAAATAAAACAGAGCATCTCTGGCCTTGTTTTGTGCAGACAAGGCCAAACACTCCTTATTAGCCATGTGGTCTTCTTCCGGGAGCAGCAAGAAGCCCGCTCAGTCGGTGAGTTTTGGCCCGCCCTCTTTGTCCTCGAGCTCGATGATGCTCACGAGACTCGACGTAATCGGTGCCCTCCTTGCTAACAGCCCCACCGCCGCAGGAGATGGTCCAACTCGGTATGTCCTTGCGATTCCCTCTCCCCATGGGGGATCGGTGTATTTTGAGGTAGCAGGTTGCTCGTCACAAGGCGGAATGTGCTGACGATAGATCAATTGCTGCTTGACAGATCGCTCAGAGTATGTCTTTGTCTTGTCCTGGCCGTTGTCCGTGCTCGCGCGCTGAAGCATCTCGACCAGGTCCGTATCGCCATTCTGGAGACCGCCTCCAAGAGACAGCCACAGCTCTACCCCTAAGAGGAGTATCACGTCGACTGGAGGTCATGGCTCTGGCCTCGTGGTCGGCGCTGCCTATTCGCACGCCGATATTCTCAAGTTTGACTCCCTGTAAGTCGTCGACCTAACCGTGAAACATCATGTTCTCTCTCCCCCGCTGATGCCAACCACCAAGAAACCCATCCAGCTCCTCCCGACCAAAGACTCCCCCTTCCTCCTCCTCAACCAAGATCCGAGTCCACGAAGCTTCTCCCCCGCCACGGACAACCCCGAACAAGGCATCGTCGCCTCCCTACAAGAGTTACATCAACTTCCTCTCCAACACCAACGATGACTGGAAGGCGGACGAAGACGACATGTTGGGGTACGAGGACGACGACGGTGATGACTTTGGACTGCCCAGCCTTTCAAGCATGAAGAGGAGGTCGCGGCGCATCGCTACACAGAACAGAGCCGAGTCAAGTACATTATCGCCCACGACAGAGGAACCCCCCGATGCCCTCCACTCGAGACGGTATTCAAATAGCGCCGATATCGCCGTCGAGCGTCCCGCGCCCACATATCCCATGCCTAAGAAAAGCGAGGGCAAGATTCTACGACCGCAGTATAAGGAGATCCTCAGAGGTTTGTCATGCAGATAGATCAAGATGGACATGACTGATCATGAATAGACCCTGCCAACGCTCTACACCTCATCAACTACCCAACCGTCCCCGCAAACGCTACACCAAAGGAAGCCGATGCCATTAATTCTCGAATCACCCGTATCAACAAGTTCAAGAAGCTTCTCCAAGCCTCAACAATCTCTCTGCCCGACCTGAGGTCGCTGGCCTGGTCTGGCGTGCCTCAGGAGGTCCGCGCCATGACCTGGCAGCTCCTCCTCAGTTACCTGCCTGCAAACAGCGAGCGCCGGGTCGCCACATTGGAGAGGAAGCGCAAGGAATATCTCGACGGCGTACGTCAGGCCTTTGAAAGGGGCGGTGGAAATGCTGCGGCCGGTACAACTAGCACAGCCCCTACAGGCAGGACGCGGGGCTTGGATGAGGCAATCTGGCATCAGATCAGCATCGATATTCCCCGAACAAACCCGCACATCGAGCTCTATAGCTACGAGGCCACTCAGCGGTCGCTGGAGCGCATCCTCTACCTATGGGCGGTCCGCCACCCAGCTAGCGGCTATGTCCAGGGCATCAACGACCTGGTGACGCCGTTCTGGCAAGTCTTCCTTGGTATCTACATCGGGGACCCCAATATTGAGTCTGGCATGGACCCAGGACAGCTCCCTAAGTCGGTTCTTGACGCGGTCGAGGCCGACTCGTTCTGGTGCTTGACCAAGTTGCTCGATGGCATCCAGGATCACTACATTGTGGCTCAGCCTGGCATTCAGCGTCAGGTTGCCGCCCTCCGTGATCTCACGGCGCGTATCGACGGCAATTTGTCCAAGCACCTAGAGCAAGAGGGCGTCGAGTTTATTCAGTTCAGTTTCCGCTGGATGAACTGTCTCCTGATGAGAGAAATCAGCGTCAAGAACACCATCCGCATGTGGGACACTTATCTGGTTCGTATTCACCATACCCACGCATATTCAGAACTAATTCGTCTTTCTAGGCTGAGGAGCAGGGCTTCTCCGAGTTCCACCTCTACGTCTGCGCCGCTTTCCTCGTCAAGTGGTCCGACAAGCTCGTCCGCATGGACTTTCAGGAGATCATGATGTTCCTTCAGTGCCTCCCCACAAAGGACTGGACCGAGAAGGATATTGAGCTGCTCCTCAGCGAAGCGTTTATCTGGCAGAGCCTGTTCAAGGGCTCGGCCGCTCATCTCAAGGGTCAGCCAGCCCGTGAGCCCGTTACGAATCTGCAACTTTAGGTTCTGGCTCTTGTTTAAAAAAGAAGAAAATCACCGTCGTCTTCCTAGTAATTCTGCGGCTGCTATGGCGTTGATTCCTGATTAGTGATGGTTTGGATTGGGGGATTTGTCTCGTAGCGAAGCGAGAGTTTGTGAGGTCAGAAGGCCTGTATATATCGGCACATTAATGAGGATGGCAAATGAGGACGAGGATGAAGATGAGCATGACGGGTCAAACAACAACAGCACCATGAGCCAGGACCAAAGCAAGACCTAAGACGAGTCAAATGCATACGTCGGAGTTGATTCTGCTTCAAAAAAGAGGTTTTTTATTTCCTCCTCTCGGTGATTGGGATTTTGGTATCATGTTTACTATTTGGGTACAAAGGCTATACCAACTTTTTCTACAGTTAGAGTATTAAGAGCGAGGGGACTCCCTTCTCATCCCATCCATCTCTTTCTTTCTCGCTTGCTTGCTTGATCCTATTCATCCAACGTCATTTGGTATTGTACAGGCGGTTTGGTTTCGGGTACATGGGTATGCCTCCTTCATATGTGTGTGTATGTATGTATATGGACGCACCCCGGATGATGATGATGATGATAAACCGCCCACCCTCGCGTATCGAATGCCATCCATCCATCCACATTATCCTCGAGATATTCCGCCTCTTGTGGGCGCATCATCCAACTCCGAACGCCAGGCCGTGATAATTAGTATATACGTGAGCACCCTGCGGTCAGAATCCTCAACCTGGGGCTATCCTGCCCAGGGGAGTGCCGTATAGGTGCCAAAGAATCGATTAAGCTTTCACCTCATCGATGAGTTTCCACCAGGTCCTTGATGAACCCTAATCTTTCGCGATCTTCGTCGCAGACTCGTGCCCACTCGAGTAGTAGACGCCAGGTATAGAGTGCCATGTCCTCACGCCGTAGAACCTGTCCAGCCCACTCCTTGCCCTTCTCAGCAATGTAACGAGCAGCAGTGTCGCCGCCAGCCGCATCATCAGTGAAGAACTCGAGAATGGCGTAAAGGTCCTGGAACGTATTGTCAAAGGGCACGAAGTGAACCCACGGGGTCAGACGGTCGTCGTGCCACTCAGCATAAACGGTGGCCTTGAGTGGCATGCTCGAGGAGCGCAAGAAACCACGGAATCGAGCGCTGAACGAGTTGCCGTCGGTGTCGGGGAGGAACTTGTACTTATACTGCTCCTTCATGGGCATGTACTTGAGTTCATGGAAGTAAGGGGTAAGATGGCCGCAACGATCGTCGCAAAGCATGCGAGCGAAGCCGCAGTTGGCAAACTTCTGTAGCCACTTGCCAATCGATTTAGACGAGCGATGACTGCTGTTGTACTGGTCGTGTGATGGCAGTTGGAAAGTCTTTGGCTTCACACCACCATTCTCGATACTATCGACATAGCTGCCGTTGAGCATTTGCATGAGCCGATGGCGGTGGAAGCGATGCCATTTATCGGCCGTAGCTCGACCACCAGAAGCATCACCTCGCCAGACAATACCCGTCTTCTTGGCATGCCATGCAGGTCCCATCTTTTCACCTCCAGAGTAGAACTCATTGTCGGTGAGATACATGGCTCCGGGGATAAGCATCTCGTTGTTCATGGGGAGCTTGGATCCGCCAAACATGGGAATCAGCTCCTTGGAGGTGGACAGACTAAGAGGCTGAACGAAGCTACCGTGCATCTGGCGAAGATGCGGTTGCAGGCAAGGGTCCTGAGCGGCAGTCCAGTTCTTGATATAGCCCCTATAGGCGTAAGGGGCGTTCCAGTCTGTGGGGTAGTCGACGGGACCTTTGAGATCGGAGACTTGCTGAGCATTGCGCGAGGGAGTGTTGGGGTCACACGTCACACGGGCAAGCTCCCAATAGTTGTTTGAGCTATTGTACCACGTTGGGTCGTACGGCTGAGGCTTCTCGTCATCTAGTTTGGCAAGGCTCTTGAACTCGGTCATGACCTCCTTTACCGGAGGCATGCGCCGGTTGCTACCCTCCTGATCCACAAGCTTGGAGAGCTCTTCAAACGGGACGAGAAGTCGAGGTTCGTCCATGTAATTAATTGGCATATCAACGTCGGGCAATTCCTTGGCAAAGTCTTTGACAAGATCGGTCCATAGTTGAAGCCACGGGACGCGGTCTTTTGTATCGCCTACGCCGGTAGCCTCGCCGTTTCGAACCTTGACGACCCAGTGCCAAGCAGATGCACGCCGAGCGAGAGTTTGGGGGTCAAGCGCCCAGTATGGAGTCAAGTCCTTGTATATGCGATCAAAGTAGTCCTCGACGATGACGGCATCCGAGGCCATGGCAGCTTCGATCCACTTGTCGAAGCCTGGAGGTGGATGACGGCCGCGACGGATGCGATACCGTTCGGCGGCGTCATGGAGGTTGTAACTGCGTTTTTGTAAGAAGAGTCTCATGGCGCGCGCGAGCGTCGGCCATGAGCTTCTTGATCGGGTGCTTGGGGCCTATAGTAACAGGCCCCTTTGGTTCGGTAACGTCCCAGCCCTGGCTGCTGGTCCATAGTAGATAGTTTGTGATCGCGAAGCATACGATGAATGCGGTGCTGAGGTAACGGAAGACTAGGCGAGAAGGCCAGGCCGATAGCCATTGTTTGAGTCGCGGCCACATGACGAGCATGGGGGAGGAATTAGGAGACGAGGCGGGGAGGTCGGAGGGTCTATGCGCGCCACGGAGGAGCAAGATATCGAAGCATCGATGGACGGGAGCTCAGCGAGCGCAGCAAGAGGGCATTGTCGGAGGAGTGGGTGGAAGAGAGGATCAGGTTTCGGTTCGCTTAGACTTTTGCGCCGGAGATGTACGTGTAGTGGAAGTCTCGGGAGTATCGTAGATGGCGCCGGATGCTCTTTCGCAGGAGCAAAAAATGGTACAAGAAGCCGGGGAATCGAAGAAAAGGGGATGAAAACAAGAAAGAAGGAGAAACGATCTGATTACCCAGGTACTTTGACAGCGGGAGAGTAAGGAAGAGTGAGGTGAGGTGAGTTGAGATTGTGGTGTTGAGTGGTCAGGTGGAACGGGAAGGAGTCCCGGACAAGTCCCTGCCCTGTCTTGTCGAAGTCCTGTCCTGTTCTGGTCTTGTCCTGGTGGCCAGTGGAAACTTGGAAATCGCCGGGAGGTTGCAAGTCGAAGCTTAGTGGATGGGAGGCGCTGGGAGGCTTTGATAGTTGGGAGGATGGTGCGCTAGAGCGTGGAGAAGGTCAGAAGGCCCGCTGCAGTTTTTGCGGAGCCACATGAAGCTTGACAATCAAGGAGAGCAGGGGAGAATCCATGTCCATGAGCAACTTGGAGCAGGGACCGCTGCGTCTGCGTTGCGCTGCAAGCAGGCTTCCAGGGTTCGTTCGTTGCGGTAGAGACCGCTAACTGGCCGGCCAGGTAGCCCGGTACAGTAGGCGCTTCGTGCCCCGGGCGTACGTGGGCATGGATCTCTAATAAGAAGAACACGCTGCTCTCAGTTGCATCCACCACCAGATGGATCCCAGCTTGGTTGTGGTGCATGTGCTGACTGGGTACATAGGTGAATCCTACCAGGCATTCTGCAGTGGCTGAGGGGGCGATCAAGGATGTCGAGAGAGCCGAGGACCTCTTGTTGGTTCCAATTGTGAGCATGCGCCGAACAGTTACCAACCTAGGTAGGTGAATATTTGATTGAACCAAGGAAACGAACGCTGCAATGTGTGTGTGTTTCATCAAATCCAACGTCAAAGCTCTCCCATTCTCTCTCTTCTCTCTGGTCCGCAGTGGCTTGCCGCAAAGTGCAACATGACCAACAAGGCCCCCCCCTTTCGCCGCATACTACTCTGCGCCGTACCCATCACCTGCATAAAGAAATTGAAGCCCTCATGTCTCCAGCCAAAATAGGGGAACCCCAAGTCTCAGAACGGCAGAAATATGGCGGTGGCCAGCGTCGTGCCCTAAGAAGTGATTGGCTTGGCGGCGTCAGTCTCGGGCCAACAGAATGCCATGTGTCTGAGATGGAAGCCATCTTTTCTTGTCTCTCGGGATGTCGGGCGTAGTGCTCAAGTGGCCATTGGAGAATAAGGGAAACCCCCCACAAATGCCGTCTTCAAATCCGACTTGGTTGGTGTTGCAGATTGGGTTTGGAGGCTTCGTACCTGCGTATTAAGGTGCCGCGTTTGCCAGCTCTACCATGTAATTAGTGCTCAGAGTGGCTGCGCTTGCAAGGCCTCACATGACATGAACGAGGACTGCAAATATGCTTGCTTTATGATTTTTAGCCTGATTAACCTAAAATATTATTTTAAAAGGACAATCACATGGGAGATTTGATAAGAAACAGTGGCAAGCCTACCTATTTCTCGCAGATGCTCAAAGACATATATCCTTATGGACTATGCTCAAACTTTACTTGCACTTAATTCTACAGCTCGCCATCTCCGCGCACGGCTCTGTCAGGTAAAAACAAGTCAAAATTGCAAACTCCTATCCGTCCTCTGGCATGTTGGCTATTTTTATCCCCCTCCCTTCCAATATACTATTATACATCGTTCTGCCTTGGCAAGAAACGCGCGCCCTTCTCCTTATCACAGCCGGGGCCCTGAACTTGGAAAGAAAAAAAATGAGAAAGCAGAGTGTCAGTATCAGAACCCGACGTAGCCACGAGAGTTGCCATCGACCCCATGAGTCTCTTCGACCTCAATCTCGAAATGCTTGGGTTGCTCAGATCGTCGAGACGGTCCCATGGTAGATGCACTTCCCTGCTCCTAATAGGGAGCAAAGCCTCGACCACGGCCCCGATAACCACCGCGGTAGCCTCCTCGGGGGAAGCTGCCTCTGCCGTGGAATCCTCGACCTCCACGGAAACTTCCACGGCCGCGGCCTCGGCTCATGCCTGGGATGTTGGTGCGCTTAGGCGTCACCTTGATGTTGCGCCCCTTGAACACGCTCTCGTTAAGGACGAGGGCCTGAGCGACCAGGCTGGGCTCGGTGAACTCGACATAGGCGTATCTGAAACCTCACGTGTCAGCAATCGATAGGCTGTCAAAGGGCAACCTGCCAACGTACCCCTTCGGTTGTCCAGTAAACTTGTCAAGCAAAATGGTGACTCGGTTGATAGAGCCGCAGCTCTGGAAGTGAGCCTGAATCTCCTCAGGCGAGGCAGAGTAGTCGACGTTGCCCACAAAGATGCTGCGCGAATCGATCGACTCTTTGTCATCTGCCAGATCAGCGGACTGCTGCTCTAGAGTGGCCTGCATCTCTCGAAGCTTCTTGGCCTCCTCCTCCATTTCCGCTACCCGGCGCTTCATGGCAGTGATCTCTTCCTAGGGCGCCTCGTCAGTTCCTTCTTCAATCCACCTCTTTGCGCGCCTCACGCACCTCCTCGTTCGCATTCATCTCGGCTTCCGGCTCGTGCTCGTGCTCATGCTCGAGCTCGGCCGTGGGCTTCTCCTCCGGTTTGCCCGAGTCCGACATGTTTGCAGCAACGAGATTCGGTCTAACAATAGGTCTCGAGTCGAGGAGGGAATCTGCGTGAGTAGGCGTTAGCGGATGTTGACTTGTCGCAAAGGAGCAAAAGGCGTCGGAGATGCAGACGCGCCCTTGTCGTCATGGACGTCGCAAGCTGCAGAAAGGATCAGAAGACCCAAGATCAGTAGAATACGTACCACTCCAAAAAGCACCTTGCGCAACGCTATAGAATGCAAGGCGACGAATATCCGATCAGTAAATCGGACAGAAAAGGGCTGGTGTTGAGAGAAAGGACTGAAGATGATCAGGGCAAAGCAAGAAGAATGGTGTCCCCTGCAGCCTTTGCTTGTAGGTACTCCGTAGGCAGGTAAGTACCTATTCCATCACTGTGGCTTGCATTCATCAGGCTGAGGAGCCCCGCCTGTTTTTGACTCGCGCTGCTGTTCCATTGGACATAGCAAAGCTTAGTCATCACAACAAGTTAGCCTTTGAGCTCCGCATCAGAACGACCTCGACAGATCCAACACCTTCTCAACACACTCTTTGTACTCCAATTCTACCCCCCTGCTCTTTCAATCCTGCACCTTAATCTTTGCACGTCCTTCCTTGTCTCCACGCGTGGGCTTTGAGCCCTCGGCAAAGTTGCGCGTGACTCCTACCCGTTCGGTCTTCCTTATCACGACTTGGGCCTTTGCGCCAGACCCCAGCCGTCACCATGACCGAGCCCGAGAACTTTGAGGATGATCTCTTCGCCGACCTGTAAGTCACTATCAGCTCGCGCATGAGCCATCGCTTGTATATCCAAAAGCAACATCCAAGCTGATACTCTCCAAGTTACGACGATAACGACGCTTCCAAGGCCGCGCCTCCCCCCGTAGCCGCAGCTCCGCCAGCCCCGGAGGTCCAACCAACCAACATCAATAACCATGATCAGGACGGGTCCTTTCACCATCAAGACGATGGAGGTGATGAACACATGATGCAGGATCAAGATGATGATGATGATGACGTCGACTTCAATCTTGGCGGAGGAGGCTCTACAGGAGCTGGTCACACAAGCCAAGTTGCTACACATGACGATGTCCCAACACCTCCGCCGTACGGAACTGTACACAAGGCAAGTGCCAAAGAAGATGGGTAAGTTCTCTCTGTCCCATTCCCTGTGATTTGTATCCCCGATCTGCCCTAGAACACGTATTGCGGTTTGGCTTTGGTCGCGTGCTTGCAGCCTGGATTGGAATGGCAGCTGCCATTTGGCCACGTAGCAGTGGCTGTTCTGTTGGGTGCTACTCAGACATCTCGGAAGTTGGCTTGGCTGGAAAGGTTCGCGGTCAAATGAAGAGAAGAGGCGTGGCATTCAGAGACATCAACCCGGCAAGACTCAATACGGAGGAACTATCTATCGTCAGCCGAGTCGAGAGGACTTGGGATCAAAAACTATGATCAGATGAGACGAGGCATCCAGCAATTCCAGGAGGTCTAAGACCAAGATGCTTGAGACCAAGAGGAGGATTTCAGTGTCAAACTTGGGAACTCGCCCTGTGGATACTCCCGAGAAAGAATCAGCCGGCCCTAGTCAAGACGAAAGACCATGCTTCCGTCTTTCATAGCCCTCAGTCGCAGAGATCTTATGAGCCAGTCAGAACGGTCAGACGTTCTCCTTGCTATAGCGAGATTTTGCAGCGAATAGCGCTCGAGGCCAGTACCTAGCAAGACAGAGAGAAGAGTCAAGACGATAGCACAAGACGAACAAATATTCGACCAAGCTGATCTGGCATCTCTCGCTGCGTTGTCTGCGACATCTTGCGACTATCAAGGCGATTCATGAACCAACATTCGCCAACCATCAATCAACTGGACCCCTGACCACGGGGTTTTGGGAGTTTCACATCACCAAACTTCAACACAACGCCAAGAGCCGAAGGATACTCCATGAGGATCAAGCCTTTCCTGGCCCTGAACTGTCTGTCTACGCCATTGTTGTCACGCAAGCTCTCATAGCCTGTCTCGCGGATGTGGAGCCTCTTGGAGGGGAACAAACTTGACACTATTCATGTTGACCGCCCTGCCAACCCGCGACCTAAAGCACAGTTGTCGCGATATCAGATGCCAAAATCAAGCTATGTGTGTTCAGCCCATGTGGAAGGGGAGGGCCAAAGAAAGAACTCTACATCATGACCCTGTCTGATGCAAGCCACTATGCCACAGCCAGGGAACCAACAAGCTTGCTGCAGCCAATACGACCCATGTCTTGCAACCGCCTTTACTCACCATATCACTCAAGTCGGGCATAAAATCCAGTTAATTCGCGTACTGACATTCTTGAATAGTAAGATGTTCATTGGCGGTCTCAACTGGGAGACAACGGATCGTAAGTGGCATAGAATCACCTCAGAGTACGGTGTATCCTGACCCTTGATAGAATCCCTACGAGACTACTTTTCGCAGTTTGGCGAGGTTGTCGAGTGCACCGTCATGAGAGATAGCAGCACAGGACGGTCACGAGGATTTGGTTTCCTCACCTTTAAAGATGCTAAGACGGTCAACATTGTCATGGTCAAGGAGCATTTCCTTGATGGGAAGATTGTCAGTTGTTTGTGTTTCCTTGACAAAGATACAACAAGCTAATACCGCTACAGATCGACCCCAAACGGGCTATTCCCCGTGATGAACAAGAAAAGACCAGTAAGATCTTTGTGGGCGGTGTTAGTCAAGAGACCACAGACCAGGAGTTCAAGGAGTACTTTGCCCAGTTCGGCCGTGTTGTAGATGCGACCCTCATGATGGATAAGGACACGGGTCGACCACGAGGATTCGGCTTTGTCACGTTTGAGAGTGAAGCTGGTGTCGACGCCTGCATCAATGTGCCCTTGGAGATTCATGGGAAGCCCATCGAGGTCAAGAAGGCCCAACCCCGAGGCAACCTCCGAGAGGAAGAAGAGGCTTCCCGACGCAACAAGTTCAGGAAGGATGGTGATCAGTCCAATCAGGGGTCCATGGGCCAGCAGATGGGCAATAACGGCATGACGCCCCAGGCCATGGCTCAGTATTTCCAGCGTATGCAGCAGTACTTTGCCATGATGCAGTCGCAGATGGCCATGAGCCGAGGAATGCCCATGAACCCAGGCATGTGGCAGAACATGATGCAGATGCAGCAAATGCAGCAGCAGATGATGGGCCGTGGTGGCGGAGCCAATGGGCAGAACATGATGAACAACATGACGCCTCAGATGATGCAGCAGATGCAACAGCAAATGCAACAGCAGATGATGCAACAGCAGGGCCAGCAGGGCGGCCAGGATAACTCGGCTGCCGCAGGAGGCGCCAGTGGAGGAGGAGGTGGTGGTGGTGGTTATAACCAATACCAGCAACAGCCTCAGGGAGGTCGTCGCGGCGGCCGTGGCGGTGGTTACGGTGGCGGCGGCGGCGGACACGGAGCCTACAACAACAACATGGGAGGCGGCGGCGGCGGCGGCGGAGCTCCGACTTCATGGGAGGGCATGTATGACGATGTTCCCCAGCCGAACCCCAACCAAGGCAGCGGTGGCTTCCACCGTAGCGGAAGTGTCGGTGGGAACCCTGATCCCCAACACGCACCTCCAGCCAACGCTCCTACGGGACCCAAGAATGCCGGCAAGCCAGGTGCCAACTACCGAGGAGGCGGACGAGGCGGTAACCGCGGATACCACCCATACTCGCGATAAAGACGACACGGTATATCAGAGTTGGCGTTTGTCACGCAGGAGTCGTCGGTTGGCTGCCGACACTGCGGAGAAGTCGATCGGGACGGACAGGGCAACAGGTGTACAATACCAAGGAACCCTTTGTTGTTTCTTCATGTTTTCTTTTTCAGGGACTCTGCATCTTATCTTTTTCTTCCCTTTTTGTTTTTCTGACTTTCAAACAATGGGTGGTTTTTCTTTCAGTAAAGCCAGGTTAGGCTAAATCACAGGGGTAACCAGGGAGGTGAATGAATTTGCGTGGGATAGTCTGCAGTAATTGAACATTAAACAACCAACATATCATGCGATTATGAAGAAAGTGATCAAGTTTATCAAACGTAGATGCCCCAAGATTTGAAGGGCTTTTGCAAGCATTACGAGACGACAGTGAGTGAAGTTCGCACATCAGGGTGACCAGTGAAAACATCAAGGCACAAGTGAGATTCACTGCTGGCAATGCTACCTATGTAGGTTGTACTATTTGTTCACACAGCGAAGAAGGCTACCTGAAAAGACGAGATTGGTAAAGCACTAGTAGTGCTTGTACTTTGGTTGCTTATTATTGTTTACACCGCTCAATGCTTGGATATTATATACACTCAGAATCAAAAACGCTCTCAAACCCCATCATCATCTCACTACTCTCGAGAAGCCATCTAGCAGGTCTCGGAGAAGCCATCGGCCTTGCAGGAGGTGCCGTCGGGGCCGCTGCTGAGCTTGGTGGGCTCAGAGCCATCAGAGTTACCCTCGAAGAGATCGCAGGTCTTGCCAGAGTCCTGGCAAGAGTTGCTGATGGTGCAGGTGTCGCCGTAGTTGGTGTTGACTTGGAACATGTCAGCTTCGGGTTCACTTTGGGGAAAGAAAGGGGTAAAACTTACTGCCGCAGAGAACACCACCGTCGACAGCGGCAATGTTTTCAATGACAACGTTGCGGGGACCACCGTTGTCCTTGCAGTTACCGCAGGCACGGACAAGCTTGCCATAGTCCTCGACGTAAAAGTCGGAGATCTCGACGGTACCGCGGCCGTTGAACTGGACGACCTTGTCGGAGGCGTGGAAAGCACCACCACCGCGGATGATGGAGGTACCGGATGCCTGCTTGAGGGTGATGGCGTCCTCGCAGACATCCTCGAACCAGACGTTCTCGAGAGTGCAGGTGCCCTTGCAGTGGACACCCTCAGCCTGGCCGGGGCCGATGATGACGTTGCGGAGAGTGGCGCCGTCCTCGAGGATGAACATGGCGTCGTCCTCACCAGTCTCGGTCTGGTCCTGGCAGACAGCGGCTGGAGAATGGGTTAGCTTGGTATGGGTGGATGGTGTGTGAGACTTACGGGATCGGTCGTAGTACATCATGCCACCGTCGAGCTCGCCGGAGACGGGGATGGCAGTAGCAGCGGCGGTAGAACCGCTGGAGGCAGGAATGGTTCGGGTGATGCCACCAGAGCCGGAGCCGGAGCCAGATCCGCTACCGGATCCAGAGGTGGGAGCAGCAGCAGCGCTGGTAGGCTCAACGACGGGGGTAGACTCCTCATCGTCACCCTCCTCAGCGGGCTGGGAAGGAGCAGCAGCAATGGAGGTCTCGACAGGAGCAGACTCCTCGTCATCACCCTCCTCCTCGGCGGGCTGAGAGGTAACAGGAGCAAGAGTCTCGACGGGAGCGGTCTCATCGTCGTTGCTCTCCTCCTCCTCGTCAACAGAGGAGACCTCAGTGGCAGGGGCCTCAGTGGACTCAGGAACCTCAACCTCCTCGGCGGGAGAGCCAGAGTTTCCACCCTGAGCACCAGGGACACACTGGCTGTACCACTCGTTCATCTCGACACAAGTAGCGCCATCAGCACAGTCGGTCTCTCCGGTGAAGGCACCTCCACCGCACTGGCCGTAGATCTGAACGGCAGCAAAGGCCGTGCCAAGGTTGGCAACTGCAAGAAGTGTAGAAGTTCGCATCTTGAAATAGGTAGGCAAGGTAGTGAATGGATAGGTATTATCGGGCGTGTTGTAAGGCTGAAACAAGGTTACAGATAAAGTTGTAAAAAAGAATGTGGTCTGCGGGCCTGCCCGAAGCTACCAAACAGAGTAATGAAAGTAAGCTGCAAAGAAAGTCCTGGTTCGAATCTCAGAAAGAAAGATCTCCTCTCAACCTGGGACAAGCCGTGCCTTATATATAGCAATAACCATTGTCACATATACCCCCAGTCCCTGAGTGAATTTGAATTTGAGCATAAACACCAACCGAAGATCCCGAGACGGCTAGGCGACGATACCACCGCTGGGGTGACTGTGATGGCCGGGTGGTCGCGAGCAAAGCCTCCAATGAGACTCTGCAGAGATGTCTCCCTAGCCTTGGCTGTCAGTCGAGGCCAAGCTTAAAACAGCCCTTCTCCAGACGTGATTTAAGCTTGGCTCTCAGCTTGTTTGAAATGCATGGATAGTCGGACAGTTGGATTGGCGGACTTTCTAGAAGCCGTCATGCTTGTTGTCGAGGGGTGGGTAAGGGGGCAACTAAGCATGAAACCGGTGGATGCCGATAGACCCAACAACAGTTCGGCTAGCGATGTGATGATGGAGATGTCCGAGTGTTTGCTTTGGTTTCACTTGAAACGAGCTGAAGAAAATGGCATAAGGTTTATCCTAGAGTTTTGAATATGTGAGCATGAAGTCGAAATGGCAGAGTGTCTTGGCGGGCAAATGAGAGTTGTCGGCGGAGAATAACAACACCAGCAACACACACATCAAGGAGGCCCGTCCGTTAGTTCCTGTTGTTGGTTCACTCAGAGACACCCCGGGGATAATCAGCCAGGATGTTTCCAGACCCGCCAGTCAGCCCCGTAGCGCCGGTATGCATCGTTTCCAAGATAGACCCCCTGTTGGGAACGAGATGGGCAGGGACCAAGACCTGAGACGCACAGTGTTTTGTGTGCACCTTGGAGAGAGAGCAACGGAGATGCAAGCCCAAGACTGCAGGTTGCTCCGAGGCGAGAGAGCGACGGTCCGGAGGGGGAAGAAATCTCACCAAGATGGGGCATAATGCGAAAAATAATGCTTCGCATCGCTGGGGTGCTGTGTTGGTTCAGGGGGTGAGGTTTGATTAAAGGAGATGGAGAGTGTTGGAGATTACACGTGCTCGGTCATGTGATGCTCCAAGGAGCTGTCCTGTGACTGTCACATACGAAAGTCAGGAAGCAATAATAAAGAATCCGTGTTCGTTCTCGCTCATCCAGTCTTGTTTCTTGAGTTGTTTCTACCTTGTTTCTTCAACATGTTAGTGAATCAAGGTAGGAAGTATGCAGAGTGCGACGGACTTGAGCCGCTTTACGTGCCCCTTGAAACAGCACTATCTGTGATTCTAGAAGAGTGAGGCTGAAAATAGGCATTGCCAGTGCACTATCTATATAGCTCCCGAGAGCATCACATCGCCTTAGAGTTTGAAACAACAAAAAGTTTATCTACAGATAGACTGTTGATACGAATTCGAGTGGTGGACTGACAGAGCTGCAAAGCAGATCCAAGGTATCCCCAGCTTATTCCCGCCCAAAAAGTCAATTGACTGCACGTGAAAGTCACGTGAGTATTTCTCCAACAAAGCTTCACCCACCCTTTTACCCCTTTTACAGGATTTGGTTGGGGGAGAGGTTGCAATGGTGACGCCACTGGTCCATACCGATGGGATACCGACATTGATAAGCTTCACAGTGGGAGATGATAAAATAAGGAGCTGCGCTTGGCTTTTGAGTACTCGAATACGGCCGTGGCCAAAAGAATTGAAGCTAGCAGGCCCTCGTCACGAGAGCAATTGCCCATCTCATCGATGGATCGATGGTTCTAAAGCGGTGACTGTCACTCTGAACTCACACTACTGGGAACATGGAGATTGCTCTCCTTTCTCACACGAGAAAAGCTGGGCCACTTTTTTAAATTGATCTGTCATTACGACGTAGCCAACTGGGACAGAGGGGAGAAAATCAAGCTGGGCTGCCTCCTTGCGCCATAGTCGTCTCCTTGAAGCGGACAACTCGCGATACGAAGTAGATTCCCTTTCTTTCTTCTTTTTATCCTCCCTCCAACTCTTTGCTCTCATTACATATCTCGCCTCCCTTATCGTCAGACTCCAACAAAACACGTCTCCTTCTCCTCCTGTCCAGGCCAACTTTTTGAACCCCAGATTTTTTGCAAGGATCCTGGCCCCCTCGGCTCCAATCAAATCAAGTCAAGCCCCCGTCAAGACCCGGTTTTTTTCGCGTCAACGTGGAACTGGACTGCTTCGGGAGCCATAACCGTTCCATCGTCCAGGTGCCGTCGCCGTCGCCGCCTCTGTAGGCTTGTTCATACACGAAAGACGCAGCAATCCCCCAACGCACGTACAATCCAGGACAGACACACACGTACGTACGCCTGTCTGTTATCGAGACGAGACCAGCAGCCCAGTCGAAAGCCGCGTCATCACTCATTCCCGTGCCGTCCCCCTCATCTCATCAATCAGTCCCGATATCAACCAGCCATGTCCTCGCCGTCTGGTTCCTCCCAAGGGGGCAAGCGTAAGAGGGTCTCCCTCAGCCGCCCCGACTCATCTGCCGACCTCAACGGTATTCAGACATCGTCTCGTGATGCCTCGGCCGAGGAGGGCGACACCACCGCCGCAGAAGATGGTCGCCCTCACCACCGCGCAGCCGCCGTTAGCGGGCCCATTCCTAAGAGGCAGCGCTCCAACTCGGACCGCATCATCGAAAACACCGATCATGCCCTCGACCCCGGCGAGCCCAGCGATACCACTGAGGCCAGTATCGACATTGCTGAGCGTGTTGGTCGAAAGGCCCGCAAGCCCTCCCTAAGGGATCTCGACAATGACGACGATGAGGACGATGACGAGGAGATCAAGGCGACAGAGGCCATGCCTCCTCCTCCCATTGGCAAGTTGACCGATCCTGCCGGTGGTTACAAGACCAACCCTCCTCCTGTCGGTCGAGCTGTTCGCGTCTACGCCGATGGAGTCTTTGATCTGCTCCATCTTGGGTGAGCCAGCTACCCCTCCCCTCCACCGCCCATGCAATCGCTAACAGCCTGCAGCCACATGCGCCAGCTCGAGCAGGCCAAGAAGGCCTTCCCCAACACCACTCTGGTCGTCGGCGTCACTGGCGACCACGAGACGCACAAGCGCAAGGGTCTGACCGTCATGTCAGCCGCTGAGCGATCCGAGACCCTCCGTCACTGCAAATGGGTTGATGAGGTCATTGAGGACTGCCCTTGGATCGTCACCCCCGAGTTCCTCGAGGAGCACAAGCTCGACTACGTTGCCCACGACGATCTCCCATACGGTGCCGACGAGGGCGACGATATTTACCAGCCCATCAAGGCCGCTGGCAAGTTCCTTGTCACCCAGCGAACAGAGGGTGTGAGCACCACTGGTCTCATTACAAGGTTAGCAGAGCAACCTGTTCCCTACGATGTTTTACCCCTCTAACTCCCCATACAGAATCGTCCGCGATTACGAAAAGTATATTGCCCGACAGTTCAAGCGAGGCACCTCCCGCCAGGAGCTCAACGTGAGCTGGCTCAAGAAGAACGAGATGGACCTCAAGCGCCACGTCCAGGACCTGCGCGAGAACATCACCAACAACTGGACCACCACCGGCCAGGAACTCGGCCGCGAGCTCAAGCAGTTCTGGCCCACCAGCCGACCTCAGAGCCCTGCCCGGTTTAACAGCGCTGGCAGCGCCGAGCTGCTGCGATCGCCCACCACCCCAGGCGGTTCCGGTACTCCCAAGGAGTTCATCACCGGTTACGCCCTGGGTCTTGTCGGTGGCGTGCGATCATGGGTAAGCTATGGTTCGATCCTCTACAGCTCGACTCAAACTAACAGACATCTAGATGACCAAGAGCCGAAGAGACGCGGCAGACGGCAGCCGACCCGTCAGCGACGACGAGTCGGAAGAGAGCGATGCCAACGCCAAGACGTCAACAGACCCCGCGATCAACACCCCAACGACGACCTCCAAGCTATAGCTGGAATATGGATAGCTCAAGAGGGGGGGAAGAGGGAAGATGAAAAAATGATGCCTAGTAGAGAGCAAAAAAAGGACCGGGGTCGGGGCCACTACAAAATGGGCAAAGAATTGTTTCGAACTCGCAATGGGTCTTGGATTACTATTTTAATCAGTCTTTCAGTCGTGCACGTTTAATACAAGGCCGGCATACAAGGCGTTCCGGCTTGTCTATGTATGATTTTGCTGCATTGTGGGTGGGAAGAGGTCTGGAGAGATGCTCAGCCTGGACGGCCAGAGTATCCTTGGACCACGTGTGAGGATTACGAATGAGTTTTCATGTTTCGTGTTTGAGCAATGTATGAGTTGGCATGTGTTGCAGTGTTTGTGTACTTGATGTTTTGTCATGCATTGTCGTGTACTCCTAAGCCGTCGGTGTTGATAGGAACTTTGGTCAATGATTACTGAGCATATCCATCCTTCAGCTGGACAAGGAGCTGAAAACTCGCACCGCATATCCTGATCTCGGTCTTATTTACAGCGACACCCAAGGCACAGCTGAAGTACCTGAAAGATCCTCCTGCGAGGCTGAGTTGTCGGATATCTTCAGTTCCGATCTCTTCGCAGCTCTAGGGTAATCCACCTCAAAAGTGCATGCGGAGGGGATGGCGCAGCAGGCGCATGGAGAGCCACACTTTGGGGGCTGGCGCGTCTAGGCGGCTAGGCGGCTAGACAGCATCACTGGAATGTTGTACTACGAGAATGTGATGTTGCATGTAGCTGAAGATAAGTTGCAGAGTCTGAACTTGAAGGTTGTGGTGGTTAGATGTCAGTTTGTATGTCGATCAGGAAGAGCCCATGTAAGCGACCGCAGCAAGAGTTGATCGGCACCTTTGATTCTCACAGCCGACAGAGATCGTTGGTGGCTATAAAAAGCTTATTAGGTAAACTTTGATCAAACCAACGCCTTGCGGGAAACCGCTTTGGACCTGCAAGTAGCCGTCTCTGCCGCCGACGCCCAGGCTGGGAGGGACCAGACTGTCGGGGCCATTGGAGCAGGGGTACGGGAGGTGGTTGTGGTGGCACAACAGACTACCGAGGCGGGACTCGGTCTCACGCAGATGCCGTGTGATAGAAAGACGGTGAGTTTCCTTACTCCAAGTAAAGTCTCCGGGCAAGTGTGTGGGGGTTTGGTCGGTTGACGCTCAGTTTGTGAGTGATGGAATCATCAGCATGCGTCTGCTTGATTGGGTTCCTGCGTCCCCTTGGCGAAGATCTCTACCTTTCCCATCCACTCACGCGAGATGGCATCAGGCCAGGAGTGCATCAAGACTCAAGTTGGGATGACACATTGCCCACGTCCAGGAACGAAATCAATGGTCCGGCGAGCCTGCAGTGAACAAGTTCACGGGATGTGACTGGATAGATGAGCGTCAAGGGGTCAGAGCGTGTTAGCGAGAGCTTGGCTAAGAGATAACAGAACCAACAACTGCTTCCTCGAATAGTCATTGGCAAGTCAAAGACAGAAAAGAACGCATCTGGGTTGTCGGAAGACAGAATGGGATACCGGCACCAAAAATAGTCCAGCTGTTAAGCGCCGGAGGCTTGCCATGGGTTACAGTTCCGTACCCTACAGGCAGTGGACGTTGACGTTTGACTGTGTGCGCCGCATGACGGGCCGAATGCTACGGAAATGTGCAGCCTTACCTTTCTGTACATCATCACGATTGAGGCCGGACAAGTCAAATAGAGAATGCCTCCTGGCTCTCTCTTTCTCTTGTACATCACAGGCCGGTGAACGAGCTGAGAGCTGGGAGGTGAGTTGAGTGGGTGGTGGCATCCAATCTCACAACGGGCGAGTTTCCATTTCTGGCCAAGAGGCGGGGACAGACTCTGCAGACCGTGGAACATGGAACGGTCCGGAGCGCCCCGCATCCTTCTTGTCGGGACTGGGGCCAACAAGACTTTTTGAGTCTTCGAGTGTTAGATATTGAATCCAACTCCGAACGGCAAGGCATAATCGTGGAGAATTTAAGCTCCTAAATCCGATGACACGGTGAATGCCTTGTCGTGGATAAGCTTCTCGTCACATTGCAGCACAGACATGGATCGGGCCCGTCCTGGTCTTGATAATGGGCCGGTCTCCCGTCCCGTCGTCGAGTCGAGTTCGACCAAAGTTGGCCGGCGCTTGGCCGACAAAGCAGGCCAAGCGAAGCAGCAGAAAAGTGAAAGTGAAAGGGACCCAACACGCGCAGGGTGTAAAAATAGCACACCAAGATGGGTGAGACACAGCCAATGGGGCCAGTCAAGTGGCTGAGCCCCCCGAATCCTCCACCATCAACTTGGGCCGGGTGCCCGGCCGCCCTAGCGTTTAGCAGGGGGAGGGGGGCATCCAATGCCACCCTCACAACGTGTACAGGGGGGGCGAGAATTGACGCTGCCGAGCGGCTGTTGCGCGCGCTGAGGGAGGGATACAGGGTTCAGCATCCAACGTCTGGTGATTTGATCATGAGGAGGCGTTTTCTGAGGAGGGTTTCTCTTGTTTTGTCATTGTCGGTGAAAGAGGTTGGACTCATTGGGAGATTGATCGACTCAGTTGCATTATCATTTAGAGAGCGAGACAAAGACATAGAGACACGGACACGGACACGGACCATGCCTGCAGCACGGTGCAACGGCGCGCTCGCCCTATGAGGCTGCATTTTGCGGGGGTTCTTGATATTAACAAAGCAAGTCAATCAATGTTAGAATGCAAATGAAATGAAGTGTTTCGTGGATGATATCAGCAACGTATTGTAGATCCCTTCGGCAGTGTCGGGGTTCCTTCCCAGTTATGCATCAGCAAAGACATTGCTTATAGAAGGAAGGTGCTGATGACCGCCCGTAAGCCAACTTGCCTCCAGTTGCAGTTGAGGTCAGGTGCTTACCAATATCTCCAGTGCTCCGTTTCTTCCATTCATGCCTTCTAATCCTTAACACTGCAAATATGGAACTCAACTCAGCACAACACCAGAAACGAAACCAATGCTCGCACAGCCACTTTGCATATTTCACATCTTTCCACTGCTGCCGATCCTGTCAGCCATTCGCCCCCCCCAATGATGCTATGCTTCCTTTGTCACGTTGGCGACATCGATCCCAGATCGACTCTAGAGCAGCCACCAACAGACGCCTTGACGCCATACCCGCTGGCGCCCTCCTGGTGCTGGCCCTAGCTCCCAGTTCCTCCGTCCGCTCTGCTGGAGCTGGAGCTCGCTCCCTCACTGGGCTGGATGGGACTGGGCGGGCTGCTCCTCTCGCAGCGGCCGCCGCCCTGGTTGCTTAGCTTCCCCCGCCTACAGGAGCTCCATCCATCTCCTGCGTCTGTGGCAGCCGAGTTTTTTCTGCATCACCAACGGTCCTGCTAATTATGGGTTCGCGTGCTGAGCCGTCGTCGTTCTTTGCCCGCTGGCCTGTCTCTCGCCTCGCCGCATTGGATGATCGACGACGCCATCTAAGCGCGGCTTTCTACTGTACTGTATCATCCGCAGGAGTTCGGATCTTTCGGGACAGAGTTGGACCGTTGTTTGGTACTTTACAGTAGCCTTTCATGAGTCTTGCCTTTCCTTGCGTGCGCGCGCAGACGCTAGCCGCTTGATCAGGTACCGTTCTTCCAAGGCTTAGATGGCGCTTGCGGCCCCGTCCCGCCACTCCTCCTGGCTGGTCAGTCATGGATGGGATGGACGAACAGGGGATGGGGCGGAAGCTTGAGCAACCGGCAGGGGGTGATGTGAGAAAAGAGGCACTTTTTCAGCACAATGGGCGACCTCACCACTCACTGTTGGCATGATGGAGTCGATCACGGAACGGGCAACCAACAGACGAGCCCAGTGCCTTGCATCAGGTGCCCTCCATCCATCACTGCTACTGTATGTAGTTGGCATCCATGCTGCCATCCATGGATGGTGCTCGGGGGTGCAGCATACATCCATCTAATCTTGTACCCTCCAACCCTGGCTCAAGGGCCCTGCGCCCCATGCTCAGCTCGCAGGGTTGTCTTCAACCTTGGGTCGACGCCTGTTGCTCACTTCACTCACACTTTGCTGCCCAGATCCTCTCCGATCCTTTCTTTTGATGACCTTGCCTCCGAGTTCCAGACAGCAATGCCTCTCTTTGTAATCTTTGCAAATCAGGTCGACATCGCACTCGGATAGCTCTTCACACTCACTCACACTCACACTCTCACCCCTACATCCCTGCTCACACTTGCACTTGTACTGGGCTTGGTCTGAGGCTAGCTTCGCCCACGCTTTGTCCCCCCCCAAGTTCCAGCCTTAGCCGTCCGTCTCTGTTTCGTCTCAAGCACCCATCCCATCATCGACGTCGACAGACGTTAATCTGGGATCTTGATTCTACGCCAACTCCCCCCACTATTCCTCCCGCTTCCTGCTCTATACCCTCCTCCGTTACATGACCCAAAATCGTTTCACCCGCCTGGACTTGATCTTCAGCCTCCTCGGGGGCTGTGTCTTACTAACTTTGTCCGTGGCCTTCTCGAACTCTCCGAACCCACTGCCTCTTTAACCCGTGCCCCGGTTGTCACCACTGGCCATGGCTAGTCTCAAGAATATCATGAACACCGACGACGAACACGTCGATCCGCGATCCGGAAGCCGGCCCATAGATTTGGCTTCAAGGCCGTCCCTGCGCCCCAATCCATCGGCCTCCGGCTCAACCTCATCGTCTTCCCATATCAACGGGCCCGATCCACCTACTTCCTCGACGACATCTTCCGTCGTCGATCTCCTGTCATCTTCTAGCACCAACCGCAACATGACCAGTCGTCGTCGTAGCAACACGAGTCTTGACTCTCTCGAACTATCCAACCAGCCGGGTCCATCGTCAAACGCTCCCATGAGGCCCTTCACAGCAGGAGTGGGCAATGAGCCCCATGTCAAACTGACCCCAATCACTCGAAAGATTAGCAAGGCAAAGAAGGGTGTTCCAGTTCATACTTGTGATCGATGTCCCAAGGTGCGATGCCTATCTCCTTATCTTAACTCCGGGTAGTCTAACTAACCTGCTCAGACCTTCTCTAGAGCCGAGCACTTGAGGTTTGTTGCTTCTCTCCTAGTTAACTTTAATCATATCCTAACCATTCTGCTTTAGACGACATCAACTGAGCCACTCACCTCCTGACCTGTGCTGTCAGGTTCCAGGTTGCAACAAGACATTCTACAGAAAGGATCTTCTTGACCGGCATATACAGAGACAGTACGTGGATAGGACCACGCAGGGCTGGGCTGTCTGAAGGCTAACCTGCTGTAGCGAGCAAGAGAAAGGTTCCAAGGACTCGAAATCGCCCGCTCCTCGACGCAACTCAAAGACATCTACACAAACATGTTCAAACATGACTCAGGAGCCGGGCTTAAAAATGCCTGATAACCTCAACGGCCCTCGAATGGGCCCCATGGCTGTCTCGACCAACAACTCTACAATGGTCCCTGGATCGTGGACATCTATGCCCGCTGCTCCAAGTGTAAGCCAGAGCTACACGACACCATCCAACATGACGAATACCCCAGACAACTACCACGGATCAGAATATGTTATTGGGCCGACAACTTTGCCGACGACAAACGATACATTTGGTCCATATAATTCGGCGCCCAGAGCTATGCCGGAACTTACCATGTTGGCCATACCCGACAGCGGGCCATCAGAGGGGCGTTGGCGAGACTCAGGGATGGCTTCTTCAGCTTCAGAGAGCACCTACTCTACCCCTTCGGATAACACACGGCACCCACAGTTTCCCATGCGTACCTCAAGCGAGGACTGGATCAACTCTGTTCCATCCTTTCAAACCGCCTCAAATGACTTGCGAAGCACGAGTATAGAGAATGGAGCATTCTCTATCCCTTTTACATATACCAGCTCACCCCCGCAAATCTACCAGTCAGTATTTGGTGACATGGGTCTTCCTCTGCCCGGCTACCCCGAGGGGGATACGTTCAGCGCGGACCAGATCCCAACCTCTACAGTTCGTAGCATGTCCCCTTCACTGGCTGTGGCTCAATCTGAGACTTTAGTCGCCATCCCATCGATACCATCAGGTCGGATTTTCGGCCTTTCCGGGTGCGGCTCTCAGCCTCCAGATGGGGGCAGCATATTAAACACAGAACTGCCAGTGTCGTTGACCGCAGCGGCTAGCGAGGCAGTTCCGGAATATCTCAAGGTTTACTGGGACAAGGTGCACCCCGACTATCCTATAATTCACAAGCATACATTCGGAAAAGCAACTGCGGTCGTTGCGGAGCATCTTGAAGTGCTTCGGTGTGCCATGGCCGCAGTGGCGACACAATATCTTGCTGATAAGGACGATCGCATGAAAGGGGCTCAACTGCATGCCTATGCTTGGCAAAAGTCCAAGCTGGTGAGTAACACAGCAGCCAACCCATCATCATCACAGCTGGCTAATTGTTGTATTCTAGTTTACCCAGTCAGACGAGTGGCCGTTGCCCGTCAAGCAAACCGTTCTGCTTTGTGAATATTATGCACGCTTCCGCGGTAGAAAGAGCCAGTCTTACAAACCCTCTCCCCGGTTCACTTCACTCTATCACAGGGTTAGTTCAGCTTGATCTTTTTCATTTCTATCACTACCTTATTTCCCAACGACATGATGATCTTGTCGACATTCTTCTTCTTTAACTTCTTGACAATTTCTCTTCATTTCTTTCTTTCTTTCTTTTTGATGAACAACTTCTCCGGATGGCATGCTCAACGTCACGATAGGTTGTCGGTGGCCAGAATAAATCTGCTCCCTTTTTGTCTACCCGTGATACCCAGCGCGCATGGAAGACGTGGATTGAAACAGAAGCCCACCGGAGGCTGGTGGCTGCTTGTTTCTTGTTGGATGTGCATAGCTCGCGTTATCACGAAGGCCAATACGTTTCTGCCGCCGGTCTGGATTATTCCTCCCCAAGCACCCTCCCCATACCTCTTACAGGCGACACGACGCAACTCTGGGAGGCAAAGGACGCCCAAAGTTGGGCCAAGACACGAACGAAAAAGAGTCCGAAAACTCTCTGCAATACGAACCTGGGGACGCTCGCTGCTTCCAACATTGCCACGGCACCACCCTTTGACGCGTCGATTCTGCTTGCGGCGTATTCGCTTTTTCTCTCTCCTCGCCCATCCCCGATACAACCCAACCTCATAAACGATCTGACGGGCATTCAAACCAAGACGGTCCCCATCTCAAATCTCTTCCCTGGTTCTGCCGTTGCCAACACCTACCTGGCGCTACAATACACGCCCCTATACTGCCTTTTGTCGGTGGCTGGGGAGAGCTGGGTATTTAATCAGAAGGTGCCTGAAGTGAGCGCCTATGCGGAGCATCAGAAGGTGGTTGAACAATGGCGCAGTTCCGGTACATCGGCCATCGCAGTAGTCTTGGCTGCCCGGGCACTCAAGGCTTTTCTCGGCCTGGAAGCTCCGTCGAACCAGGCAGAGGAAAACAAGGGGGAAGAGACACGACGAAAGACTGTACCATGGACAGACATCTCGGACTACTGGGGTGTGTACGTCTGCGCTCTTATCTGCTGGGCCTTCAGCCGCACGGGTGATAGGGACAGATCCAACACACCGGTATCACGAGAGACAGCGACACAGTGGATATTGGCGGCTGCGGATATGGAGCCTATTGATTTACAAAGCCGGGCCCAGCGTTACGAGGCTCGAGGAGCTGTCAAGCTTGCTCGGGAGGCGTTGGCAGCCGACTGTCTCGGAGGAAGGAACTTTATGTTTGAGGATGCCAAGGGGGTTTTGGAAAAACTGGAGGCCAAGTAGGCGGGGTCGGTTTAGAGGGCGTCTTTGAGAGGCCTGGCGTTGTAAAGATGGGATTGCATTTTTCTTGTTTCTTTCTTTATTTCTTTCCTTTTTGTTTCGGTTCACATGATGATATGATGGTTTCATCGAGACGGCGCACAGAGATTGGCGTTCGGCGGTCAAAAAGAGAAGGGACATTGGGTTGCACACATAACGATAGAGAAAGGGTCGGGTCGGGTGTTTATGGATGGGCTTTGACCCCCAACTTGGGGGTTCAGTATACCTCGGCATAGAGCAGGGCAGAACAGAGCAGAGTTGCAATCAGCACTCGATTTTACCACTTTAACGAGTTCACATGTCTGAGTGGGTGTTTGACTTGGCGGTAAAGTGGTTGAGCCCCTCTTGAGTGTCGAGCTGAGACATGATGTAAATGCCATTGGGTGGGTAGGCGTTGGACACTGATACTGCAGGATGCACCACATTTGTTGGTGTTGGAAGTATGGATTCCATCGGAAGCATCGGAAGGATGCCGAAGGGTGAGATTAAGGTATGTAGCTGACAGAGGGTAATTTCAGACTGGGCTGCGATTAGTGGTTACAAGTAAGAAGAACAACGTCATATGGGTATGAATTTAAGAAGTAACGTGGTTGTAGATGGGAAAGGGGATGTGCCACTGCTACTGCGCGTTGTGATGAGCTGTGCTGATGGGAGGGGAGCTTTGATGAGGGGCTTGATCTGGTGGCTTGGAGCGCTGTCTCAGCCTCTCGAGGTAGAATGGAAAGGATCTCTGGTTCTGGGATTCCAGTGACGTCGGCATGACTTGGATGAGGGTGTCAGCGGTGAAACGTAGAGTGAGATTTGGCTGATGTTTGTTTGTCGTTTATTTTGCGAGCTGAGAAGGAGAAGAGATAACTGTAGTGCAATGCGTGTATGCAAGTACCTAGTAGTGTCGTTTATACGAAACGGGGACAGCAACAAGTACCTAGGTACCCTGATGATTTTGAGGCTCGGTAGAAAGGACTAATACGACGTGCTCAATCACATGCGAGCGAGAGTAGGCGAAGGTAATAAAAAGAATGGGCTAGAAGAGAAATGAAAAAAAGTAGAATTAAAAATAACCTAGTCGAAATAAAGAAGCGGTGACGAGAAGAGAAGGAGCCGGAATGTCAGAGCGTCCTGTCCGAGTTGAAATGATGGACCGCCGTCGACGGATGGATTGCCCGGGCAGTGGATGGGGAAGGGGATGGGGGAATTCATGGGATGGATGATTCCCTTGTTGGACTAGCTTGTCTGCACCCAAGCGGATGGGATTTTGTCTTTTTTTTTATTCCCTCTCTCTGTTTGTGTCTGTGTCTCACTCCCTCACCCGCATTTCGAGTTGAATCTTCGTTGGATGCCTCCCGAGGACAAACAACAATATGCACTCAGTCGGATCATGATGAGGGCCAAGAGTTCTGATCTGGCAGGTCTACCGGAGAATCGGCACCGCAAGGCCAAGAATCTAAAAGGGCCTTTTCCCGAAGGGCCGGGAAGATCAGAGGGGGGGATGGGGAGGGGTGGTTAGTTAGCACCAGTTGCCTATTCGGGGCGGGGGAATATGTCGTATGTCAAAAAAGATGCAGACATAGAATGAACCCCGACAAAATAATACATCATTTATGGGGTGCAGAAGTTGGGTCAGGGATGGTTGTTTATTTACGGTTGCATAGTCCGAGTGTCCAATTCTTTTAGGCACCCATATTAGGCACTTTGGGATCGGAGGGATTATTCTGCGCGGCTGGGCTGAAGGAAGCGATGGACTGAATGGAAGGATCTGGGCCATGCTAAGCAGGCAAGCAGACGACAAAATAGCTAGTGCAACAAGCCCAGGGAATGCAGGCGAGGAAATGTAGCCAACCCTACGACTCGCTAGCAGGAGGCTACATGTCCACTCCATCCATACTAAAAGGAACAACCTCAGGGGGGGTTCCCTCGCCGTAACAGTGACAGTTGCAATGCGCCGTAGTCCCCTTTTTTTCTCGCGCATTTTCCACGCTACGAGAGACCGGACAAGTTCATTTTCGTATGGATGTAGAGTGAGGTGACCGCCTACGTGTCCCCCGTCAGGTCCGTCTAGGCTCTACCTTCCCCCCCGGCCAGTCGGCACGGGAAAAGCGCGCCGCCCCAACAACAAACGACGCCCCCCCGGTGGTGTGGGCGTGGAGGCGGCGGCGTCGTTGGCTCCCATCTCTCTCTCCCTAAGACATAAAGGCAAGACGATGGACGGGGGGACGGGGCTAAATTGAACGGTTGGTGCCTTTTTCCTTTTTCCTTTCTTATTTCTGGACTTTGAGCAAATAAAGGCCAGGGTTTCCCTTTTTCTTTTTTGCGAAAAGAGTCGAGGAGAAAAAAAAAGACGAGATTAAAGACCAGGGGAAATCGTTGCTCGTTGTTACTCGATTTAGATCACGGCACTCCTGAGTCCAGTTCCAATCCCTTGAGCCCTGTATCCTTAATTCAGCCTCCGCGTACCCGTACCGTAAGTAAACGGAGCTTACATTCTTGCTCTTTTCGATTTGTTTAGCTCCTTTGGTCTCTTTTTCTTCACCTTGATTTCCCTCTTCTCTTGTTATCCTCATAAAACCTCCTGTCTGCCACTCTGTCAAGCTCCTCATCCTCTTGAATCACTCTCACTCTCTCACTCCCTCGAATATCAAAAACGTCTACAAAACGCCCTTTTTTTGCTCCACTCAAAAAGGCCTGACCTACGAGCTGCACCAACCGTCCCACCTCACTGCGCTGACACGGAGGCTTGGCCGTGGCTTGGCCTCTTTTCGCCTTGTTGCGTCACGCAGCTACGAAAGCAAAGTCCCAATTGCTGACGAGAAGAAAAAAGGGGGGGTTTGGTTATACGAAAAAGAATACACGACGAACAGAAACAGTACAAATACCGGGGGTATGTACTGCGAATAAGAGACCAGAGGTTTCGGGTGTTTGAAAGAGCGAGGAACTTGAATTGCAAGAAAAAAGGGGGGGCAGCACACAAAGAAAGAGCTGGAGCTGAAGCTGGGGCTGAAAAAAAAGAAGAAAAGGATTCAGGAGGCGGGTATCAAACAAGACAAGTCACAACTGCACGACGAAACATCACGGCCCAATCCAAGCTGGGAGCTGGAAAACTACCTACAGTACGAGACGAGACACGCACGAGACCAGTATCAGTCCCTACCAAGAGGAAGGAAGAGAAGACGACACGTTTGAAGAGAATCAGCAGGCGACCAAGACGGCAACGGCAACGGCAACATCCATTCCTCGGAAGTTCAACCACATCTTGAACCTTTTTTTGCTTCTTGGCTGGTTCTGGAGCTTCTTAGTGACGTTTTGTTATTGAGCTCCTCTACACCCACCACCGGAGCTAAGAAAAAAGGTACCTTTTTTTTTCCCTTGCCGCTACGTCACCCCATCCCATACGGTGCCGTCTCGCCCGGCCGCTCTTCCCCGCCCTCCCGTGCATCCAATCCCAGCGCCGAGATCCCCTCCCGCCCTCCTGACGCGGGCATCCATCCCCCCCCCTCTTCCATCCAGCCCCGGACCTGAAGCGCTGGAAAACCTTGGCCCTACAGTGACCTTCCAGGGCTTTGTCGAGGGCGTCATCGCCTGGAGCTGAGCCCCGAGGTCCACTGGACTGCCACGGGTAGGTAGGTGGCCGTTACTGGAGAGGTCCCGCCCCGTCGATCGATCGCTGTAGAGTAGAGCTTGCCCAGCAGCTTGGCTGGCCCAGTCCGTCGTCATGGTGCGCATCATCCCAACTCGACTCAAGCCTTCGTCTCGATCCTCCTCTTCTTCCTCCACAACCATCTCTGTCAGCAACAACAACAGCAGCAGCAGAGCGAACAGCCCCCCTATGCGATCAAAGATGGACAGCAACAGCCCTTCCAGAGACGCCGGGAATGGCCTGGCTCTCAAGGTCTCCATCATCAAGGTAAGCAGAGAGCGGCTTTCCCCAAAACCCCGACGCACACACTGGTCAGAATTCAAACCCAGGGGCTGGCCCCTCAGCCCTGACGAAGCATCACCGCCTCTTCATCGAGGGAAGCTGTATTTCGCCGCTTCTAACGGCGACGCGACTGCATATATTGCCCCCGAGATAACACTAACAAGAGTGCTAACATAGATTCATTAGGCTAAAGATCTCGCGGCCAAGGATCGCAATGGCACCTCAGATCCCGTGAGCTACCCCTCCCCCCTCCATCCCAACATGGGCATTTTCTCGATTCTAACATGCATTTCTCCCTCCTCAGTACATTGTCGTCTCCCTAGGCGAAGCTCGCATCGTAACCCACGACGTACCCAAGACGCTCAACCCAGAATGGAATGTTACCGAAGAGATTCCCCTCACCTCGAGCCAGAACCTCGTCCTGGACTTTATCTGTTGGGACAAGGACCGCTTCGGCAAGGATTACATGGGCGAGTTTGCCCTCGCCCTCGAGGAGATCTTCAACAATGAAAGCGTGGAATTGGAGCCTCGCTGGTACCCCCTCAAGAGTAAACGACCCGGCAAGAAGACGAGTGTCGTCTCTGGTGAGGTCCAGCTGCAGTTCTCCCTCTTCGACGCGACCAATCCCTCCGCGACACCGCAGCAGATTTTCGAAAAGTTCAACGTCCTCGTGGGTGCCGGCTCTCGAAACATCACTCCCTCCATGACTCCCAACCTCGCTCCGACGACCATTCCCCGATCTACACCTGCCGCACAGGACAGCCCCAGCGACGATGACGATGACGATGAGGACGAAGATGAGGAAGACGAGGATGATGAGGGTGACGACCAAGATCCCACCAAGCGCAAGCGGAGACTTCGTATCAGAGGACTCAAGAAGAAGCGGCGCAACAATCCCTACGCGTTCGCCAGCAATGGATCCGACGTTGTAGGAATTATCTATCTTGAGGTCGTCAAGATCACAGATCTGCCTCCCGAGTCCAACCTGACCCGCACCAGCTTCGACATGGATCCTTTCGTGGTGACGTCTCTGGGAAAGAAGACGTACCGTACTCGACGAGTCCGCCACAACCTCAACCCTGTCTTCAACGAGAAGATGCTGTTCCACATCCAGGGCCATGAGCAGCAGTACTCGTTCGCCTTTACCGTCATTGATCATGACAAGTACTCGGGCAACGACTTTATCGCCTCATGTAATCTGCCCGTCAAGCAGCTGATCGAAAAGGCTCCTAAGGCAAACCCAGAGACTGGCCTCTACGATCTCCGAGTGCCTGACCAGGCTACGGCGCCCACTTCGCGATCACGCTTCAAGAAACTTGCCGTGTCACGTTCGTCGTCATCGCAGAGTCTAAGCAAAATGATCCGACCCCCGATCAGCAAGAACGCATCGAGCACTAGTACTACATCGATTGACCCTGCTTCAACGCCCTCGGCTACCAGCCGCAACTTGCTGGCACCAGGTGATACTAGCACCAGCACGGGAGTTGACAGCGACTCGAGCCAAGAGAACGGTGATCCCGACTTCAACGACTACACCGTTCCCCTCAAGATGAAGAACCTGGACAAGTGGGAGAGCAAGCACAACCCCGTGCTCTACCTCCGCGCCAAGTACATGCCATATGATGCACTCCGGCAGCAGTTCTGGAGAGCCATGCTCCGACAGTACGATGCAGACGAGAGTGGGCAGATCAGCAGAATCGAGCTGACGACAATGCTCGAGTCTCTGGGCTCCACGCTGAGTGAGGCCACCATCGACAGCTTCTACCAGCGCTTCCCGCACAGGGACGCCGACAATGACGAAAACTGGGAGCTCACAATGGACGAGGTGGTCATCTGCCTGGAGGATCAACTAGAACCCAAGAGGAGATCATCGGGCACCGTGGGCGACAAGCTGAAGGGTCTGGTTCCTGAAATGAAGAACCTCCTCCACGTGCCAGGCCATGGCAACAGCGGCGGCTCCGAGAGCTCCAGCGTTTTGGAATTGGAGCCCCCATCGGGCACACAGACGCCCTCGTCGGTCACCAACGTTCCTGCGCTCAGGACCCCTGCCGATGAGGATGGTGATCCTCTAGACAAGTCGGACAGCGACGACCGCAGTGAAGAGCATGTCGTTGAAATCCGAGAATGCCCCATCTGCCACCAGCCGCGACTCAACAAGCGCAAGGATGCTGACATCATCACTCACATTGCGACTTGCGCGAGCCAGGATTGGAGACAGGTCAACAGCGTCCTGGTTGGCGGCTTTGTGACGGCGAGCCAGGCGCAGCGCAAGTGGTACTCCAAGGTCATCACCAAGATCTCTTACGGTGGATACAAGCTGGGTGCCAACTCGGCCAACATTCTGGTGCAGGATCGAATCACTGGTCAGATTAACGAGGAGAAGATGAGCGTCTACGTAAGGCTCGGCATTCGTCTGCTGTACAAGGGTCTCAAGTCTCGGGATATGGAGAACAAGCGAAGTGAGTCTACAGTTTGAGGACTACAGGGAGTGTGCTAACGTGAAAATAGTCCGCAAGCTCCTCAAGAGCCTGAGTATCAAGCAGGGCAAGAAGTTTGATGATCCAGCCTCCAGGGAGGAAATCGAAAAGTTCATCGAGTTCCACGGTCTGGACATGTCCGAGGTTCTTCTGCCTCTGGATGAGTTCAAGAACTTCAACGAGTTCTTTTACCGTGCTCTCAAGCCCGGAGCTCGCCCATGCTCTGCGCCTGATAAACCGAACATTATTGTGTCGCCTGCAGACTGCCGTAGCGTCGTCTTCAACAGTATCACTCAGGCGACCAAGATCTGGGTCAAGGGCCGTGAGTTTAACCTCAAGAGGCTCATGGGTGATGCCTATCCTGAGGACGCAGCCCGGTACGAGGGTGGTGCCCTGGGTATCTTTCGACTGGCGCCGCAGGACTACCACCGCTTCCACATCCCTGTGGACGGTGTCATGGGCAAGCCCAAGACGATCGAGGGAGAGTACTATACTGTCAACCCCATGGCTATCCGTTCAGCACTTGATGTGTACGGCGAGAACGTGAGAATTCTGGTGCCTATCGACAGTGAGAGGCACGGAAGAGTCATGGTGATCTGTGTGGGTGCCATGATGGTGGGCAGCACTGTCATCACTCGTAATGAAGGCGAGCAAGTCCATCGAGCAGAAGAGCTTGGCTACTTCAAGTTTGGTGGCAGCACAATCCTTCTGCTATTTGAGCCTGGCCAGATGCAATTCGACGATGACCTTGCAGACAATTCTAGCGGAGCACTCGAGACTCTGGTAAGTTGATTTCGGACAAAAGGAAAAGAAACAGATAGCTAACGTTGTTGAACAGATTCGCGTGGGCATGTCGATTGGACACTCACCAGCAGAGCCACAGTGGACTCCTGACATGCGCAAGGACGAGGAGAACATTACAGAAGCAGAGAAGAGAGAGGCCAAGCGACGAATCCAGGGCAACGTGGCGTTGCAGGACTCGCCCGAGGGCAGCGGGGATGATAAGCCGCCTCACCGACCTACAACGGAGCCCACCATCAACACCATGGCCGCGTCGGCGATGTAGAGGCGGCGACGACAAGGCAGAAGGGAAAGATGTAAGCGGAGGAGCCGGAGGTGGAGACGGAGAAGACGAAAGATACATTCAACATTGGCTAGGGTATGTAGAAGGCTATTATGGGCCGTTTGGGGCATCAACAGGACGGCCATTCGGTTGGGTGAGGTTGGGATATATTGATTGTGATGAGAAATGACGAGAACGAGAACGAGTAGCAAAGCAAGCAAGCAAGCACCAGCAGAGGAGCTAGGAAAAGAAAGCGAAAGCGGAAACGAAACAACAAACAAACCACAAAACAAAGCAGCCATGTCTTTGTAAATACTTGTCATTGGGTGAAGCAGGTAGTATTGATATACGTACATGCAAGGCTTGGGTACAGGGGCATTGAAGTGAAGTGAATTGTACGGAGTTACTGTAGTATTGAATGTCGATTGTTGGGCTATGAACAGCACAGTGAACGTAAGATTTCAGCCCCATCGGTTTCTAGAAGGAGTCAAGAGGTCTCGGTTCGGAAAGGGGAGGGAGAGGCTGCAGTGTCAGATCGGGTCGAGTTCCCGAACCGAACGAAGCAAATATGGTGGATGTACATGTGAGGTGGGCATGAACTCCTTGTTTGGTGAGCGTGGGGTTGAAAGACATGGGGAAACCGCGTCTGCCTTGTTTTTAATTTCTGGCTATATACATTATTGATCTAGATTCCTTGTGATAGATTTACCGTTGTTGCTCAACTGCCGTCAAGATAAGCCGGAAGAGGCTATTCACAAGGGGGGGGGGAAACCCATCACAAAGGAGCACGTGATGTGGGGACAGACCAAGCTTCCCACTTCCTAAAGGGGATGAAGTGGGGCACGCCGCCCGACTTTCAGGGATCGGCGGGTCCCGATCTTCCAAAGAATGGGAATGAGCAGATGGTCAGGCCACTGCGGCGGGTAGGAGCGAGGCACCGTTATCCGAGGGGTCCATTGATTGGTTGTTGGTGTCGCTTTGATAGATGAGGGGATGAGTCTGTGTGAGATGAGATTTGAGAGGGATCTTAACAGATTTCACAGAGTGTTGGGTAGTTCTTTGAAGTTGTTTGAAGATTGGTTTATGTTATTGGTTTTGGGTATCTATCAGCAGCTAAACAAATGCATGCTGGTGCTTAAAAGAAATGGAATAATAAAAAAAGAGGCCGTTGCAAGTTTGTTGTTGTTGATTAGGTAGATGTTTATTTCCCACTTTGTTCCCCAATCCCTAGCGCCATGTGTGTACCTGTTGATCGGAGGAGAGAGAAATGATGCCATCGACGCTTGCGTGTCATGTTAACGCCCTCGGCGGGTCTCACACGTCGTAGAGTAACAAGTGTCGTTATGTCACTCCGACGTGGGATTCCGTGATGATGTGTACTCTCTTCGGAGTTGGCCTCTTTTTCCCCACAGGTTCTGGGCTGTTTTCGTTGTTGGGAGTGTGTGGTCGTGTGCCAGGGGAGAGTGATGCAATGTTGGGTCTCCCCAGGAAGAATGCCGAGTTGAATCAAGTGCGCCAGTTGCTAAATCCCATAGAAAACTCGTCTAGCGAGTTTAATGCGTTGAAAACAGAAACAAAAACAGAAACAGAAACAGAGTCAAAGAGTCATTGGTCTAGTGACGACTGTTGGGGTTCCATTCTGATTCAGACGCGTTGGAGGGACGTCTCTCGGAGCGGATCTGGGCGGGAGGAGAAGGAGAGCGAGAAAAGGGACGGATGAAAGTCGACGAAGGCTGAGAGCAGTTTGGCTCTGGCGAGGGCTGTCGGGTCTGACGCCAGGAAGCGTAGATTTGCTTGCAGAGATGGGCGGTCATTGTGTAGGTCATGATGGGCGGTTGAACACTTGAGTGTTGTTGTAGTAGTGTAAGTGAGATGTGAGTAGTTGAAGGTGGATGAGTAGAGGTAGTCGAGTGACTAAGCTTGGATGAATGAATATAGGTGTGGATGGTGTGTGGTAAGAAGGAAAAATGGTCAAGAAGGGAAGAGCTGGTCCTTATTTATTAGATTCCACGAGCGTAGAGATGGGCTCCTCAAGAGTTCCACTGACTGACACACACACCCGTCAAAAAGATGGGGGACGCCAAAAGAGACGCGTGGGATCAATCAACTGCAGGCCAGGGGGGGTTAGGTTGAATGGCAGTCCCCGTCGGTACCTGGAGTGGGACCTCTACTCTACTGCCTGCAGTGGGTGGTGCAGTTTAGGAGTACCCGCCTTGAGTCTTGTTCTGGGCTGTCTTTTGGTCCAAGTCGAATGTCACGGCCCATCCGCGAACCGAGACCTCCCTCTTTCCACGGGGGGGGGCAGGAGAACCCGGAGGAGCTCCTCCTAGGGTGCCCTTAGCCAATGGCGTTGACGACGTTGTAATAATCAGCCGTGTGGCGGTGCGAAATCGCATGACCTTTTTTATCTGTGGCTGTGTCAGAGGCAACCAGAGAGATTGAAAAGCTCCCCTGAAAGTCTGGAACCTGAAAAGACGGGAGTCAGCAATTGTTCCAGCTGGTGTGTGCTTTTCAAGTAGGTAAGTGGTCGAGAAGTTAAGCCCATCAGCGGGCATCTGCAGGAAAAGCACAGACTATGTCAATCCGTCAGCTTTTCAAAGCTCAACTGCAACCAACATCTCACTCCTGAAAAGCCCCATCATGGAACCACTCCATCGTTCCAGCGTGGGGGGTTTACTTGAGGCTTTAGACGTCCTCCGATGCACGATTTTTTCCCACTTCAATCGTGAGAGGACCCATCTTTGATTATCTCTCATCGTAGGTTGCATCATCCTACGGGATCGCCTGCCTTTTCGCTGGGGGTAATCGACTGTTTGAAACAGTGTCTTGGGGCTGAGACAACACGTACACACGTGACGGACACCACTACCACCATCTTTCCTAAAATATCCCCGGCGCCCGGGTGGCCCCGCATACTCGATCAGCTCAGCCCTGTCAACTTTGGGCTGAAGTGGTGTCTTAAAAAACACCATCGTGGTAGTTGACGCCGGCGCTAGCCTAATTGTTCGAGACCCTTTAACATTTGACCATCTTCCAGATTATTCTAGTTACACTTCGTCAAAGAGCGTAGTGTCCATCTCGTCCTCAAAGACCCATTGCCGTTGTTGACACTTATGATATCTACTTACCCTGAACTAGTCTCGGCACTTGAGATTATACCCCTCAAGGTGTTAACTCACAAGAACCTGGATGGCGTCAATCATCCACAACCAGGCTTGAAACATATCTCAAAAGGCATCAAGGTCCTCATCTTCATATCATGGAACCAATCAAGTCAATGACAAAGAAAATCTTTATTCATTACAAGGCTGAACTAAACTTTTTCTCCCTCAATAGCTACTCCACTCCTCTCCTGGGTATATCTAACTACCACATCAAAAAAAGAAGACATTCAAACTCTTGACCTAAAAATCCAAGTAGAAAAACACCATGGCATTCCAAACCAGTGCGAAGAATCCCCAATAATAAGCTCCCATATAATGCATAAATGCTAGACATTCACCAAAAATCACCACATCACCAGAAAACATGGCATGACATGGCATGGATGGACCTGTAGTCAACATCGTATGTGTGTGTTAATGTACTCCACCTCCACTTCATCTCATCTCATGCATCTCCAGCTTAGGCGTATGCTCTCCCCACCATGATATCCCCCACAGGTCGTCCCGAGAATGTCGCGTGTCCGGCATTCATCCCCACGCCTTCTCGCACCACACCCCATCGTACCTCGAGCGCCTCCACGCCGCTCTCCCGAGGTACACGGTGGCACCTCGCGCTGAGCACCGCCGAGCAGGTTCCTCCCCGGAGAGTGAGCGGGTTTCCTGCCGGCTGGCCGTTTTCAACGGTACCCCGGGGATCCACTTTTCGGAGCGATAGAGCCGCGACTCCAAGGCCTAGGATCAACATGAGGGCAACAAGCATAAGTAGGGGCAGTGGGCTGAAGCCAATGCCAGACGTAGAACCCTCACTGTGGTCGAGTGATACGAGGAATACACCTTGGCTCAGGAAAAAGGCCATAGCTGTCACCATAAAGAAGAGCAGCCATGACACAGGTCGGGGAAGGGTGAGGTATAGTGAGGTCGTCTGTGCTCCGATGGGCTGACCCGAAGAAACACGGAATGGGAGAAGAGAGCCGAGCGAGTACTGCGAGAATTCGTGCGAGAGGAACAAGAGCGTTACTAGCGCGTTGGTCGAGACGTATAGGACACCCAGGAGAAGTTGAGGCAGCGCAGCGATAATTGCCAGACCAGCTCGTGACGCTCCCTCAGGCAACTGGTACACCACTGTGGCCTTGCCGAATGATGAGAAAGGGTTCTTGGGTCCCGCAAGCGCACCCAACACCAGCGCTACCACAGCCAGAGCAAAGGGAACGAACCACGCCGAGGTCCAGACTGCCCATCGCGAGAATGAGGGCACATGATACCACCGGCTCGACTGCGTGAACCAGTACTTGGCCTCACGCTCACCCCAGACACCCTTCTTAATCTCAGCCTTGGTGATGAGGCATGAATCCTGCGTGGTGGGATCCGGGTCGGCAAGGAACGAAGCAAGGGCGTCACCAAGCGTGACAAGCGGGTTGAATGATCGTTGAGTGAGAGCCAGGGCGAGAGAAATAACCAGAGCAAGGACGATGACAAGGTTGATGAGAGTGATGGCTCCGAGGAGGGGTCCGTTGACATTAAGCGAAGCCTCAGATTCTCCCTCGTAAGGTTCAGCGTAGCAATAATCGATCGAATCCTTGGAGCTGCTGTTTTCGTCGAGCAAGTCGGAGAGCAGGCTTCCCTTGGCGCTGCTGATCTTGGAAGATCCAGACTTTGTCACGATGAGACCAGAGCGGTAGTCGGTCTGAAACGCGTTGTCGAACACTGAAATGCACTCATCCGCCTCAATTCGAGTGAGGAGGGAAAGAGCCTTGACGTCCTGGGAGTCGATAAACGATTTCGAAACGAGACGGAGATCGGTAACTGGTGCCGAATGAGATGTGATGATTAGGCCATTATAGCTGTGAAACTGTCAGCATCTCTGCTGCCGGTAAGCAAACCAAAAACAAGCTAGTGACCTACATTACTTGAGAGATAACGGCGAGAACGAGAATGACTGCGGAGAGTGTAGCTCGTGTGGGTGAGATTAGAGATAGGTTTCGCACAGATGGGATGCCGATGTCGAGCCACTTGCGGTTTTCGTGAGCGTTGTCCACCTCGGCGCGAGTCGGGCTGCTGAGAATCTGGAAGACATAGTTGGCTCCGGCGATGAGGATAATGCCAAAGATGTTCACAACCGCAAGAATCCCTCGGCCAATACCCTCCACCTGCGTCGACTTTCCCTCCATCAGAGACGAAATGTTGGTCGAGATATGTCCCTTGGCAGCTGCAAGGGCGAGACAGATAATGGAGGCGACGAGAATGAGAAGAGCCAGAAGAACATTTGCGGCGACGCCTCCCCTCCATCCAGCCATCAGTGATCGTGGAGCCTGTGGTCGTTCCTCCATGAGCATCTTTTCCCGCTCAGCCCTGGGCGTGCCTGGTCTCGAGTTGTTTGGTGAAATAGAATCCTCATCGATAAAGTCTCTCTCAGCTCGTGAGTCACGAGCACGAGGGAACTGACTCGGCTCTGGGCTCTCTGGGATGCGGTGCTTCCGGGCCAGAGACTCGGGAGTCTCACCGCGAATAAAATGGACGACATAGTCGGGGATAATGTCGCTGCCCAGCACAGTCGATACGGAGCGGCTGATGCTGCCGGCAGCACGACGAGGAAAAGAACCCGAACTGTGCGGGATAGATCGCGAGTTGGATTGTCGTCGTCCATAGGTGGGGATGGAAGATCGTGAGTTGGTGAAGCTGTGAAAGGGCCATCGGACGGTTTGCCGGCCTGAAGAAGTGGTGAAGCCTCGAGTCCGGCTCGTTGGGGGACGTGTTGTAGAAGATGATCCAGGTTCCTCCGAGATGCTGGTGACGTGTAAGTCGACAATGATCAGAGTAGAGTAGCAGGTATCATTCTTTACCTCTCAAAGTTCATAACCGAGCCCGGCTTCTCCCAAACCCATGGTCGAAATCCCCGGGCAGAAGGGGGACCCTCCATTGGAGTGATGGTCTATGAGAAGATGGATATGTTGGGGGAAGAGTATGCAAACAAGTTCAGATCAAGGTGAAGGATGTAAATGCCAGATTGTGAGCCAGATAACAAGATCAAATGGTGGTAGCACTGCTTCTCCAAAGGGGACAAAATAGACTCGGTCACTACGAACGAGGCACAAATCAAGAACAGATGGTAGATGTGAGAGGGGGGAGATGAAAGGCTACGATGAGGAGCACGGCTAGCCTCAAAGACAGATACCAAGACGAAAAAGATGACAAGATAGAATCGAAAAGAGCGGAAGAGAAGAAAAAATGAGTGTATAGAAAGGAAGGCATCAACAGTCAAGTCAAGCAAGCAACAGGACAGGACGTGTTGAAGGAGGAGAAGAAGACGGGACGAGGCGAGGGAAACCCGGGAACCAAGAGGAGAACGCGAGAGGAACACGACTGGACTGGACCACTTGGAAAGAGAAAATGCATGCTCGTCATTCAACTCCAAGGCGAGGGATCCCAGCTCTAGCAAGGATGCCCCTCAAGGGGTCCTTGTAAGCATTTGCATGAATTCGAGGGCCCCGCCGGCCAATCAACGCGGCCCGACGCCAACGGATATCCCACCAGGGGGGACGTGCTCCTGTTTCGGGATCAGCACAAGGCTTTGGGGTTGGGGGGGGCAGGCAAAGGCAAGGTCGGAGTAGAGGTGGACAGTTCTTTTTAAATCAGGAGCAATAATGGAGTGAGGTTCCAGTCCAATTACTCTCTGTGCTTTGTGCGAACTTCAGGTAATGGATGGATCCAGCACGGGCCAAACCAAAGAGAAAGACGAAGGATAGACGCGAGCTCAACAGACAACGAAGTCATCTCGTTTGACGCCGGTAGTTGGGTACCAAAGCAAGCAACCCCATCTTGCATCAAAGAGGTTGCGATTCGCTGTCGAAGCTGCATCTCAAGCGGTGAAAAAGAAAATCGGCCAGCCATCCCATCCATCCAGCCTTGCCAGCTCAGCAGCACGCCACATATATAACTCCCACATTAAGACGGCCAGCTCTGCCCTACCTTCTTTTTCGCAGCCCGATAACCAGTGACTCAACACGTCGAGGCTGGGCTTAAAAACTCGGCCGCCGAGGCGCATCATCGACCCTCTCTCGTCAGATTTTCTCTGCTGTTCAGAGTAGCATCGACGAAGGAAGGTGTCTGGGGGGGGGCGTGCAGGGGCAGGGGGGGATTCACACGCTAGAGGAAAAGAGGGCCGTCCCATAGCGTCCTAGATCCTGGGTTGAAACGCACAAGAAAAGAAAATGTCTAAAAAGAAACACACGGACGGAAATAAAAAGATGGATGAAAGATGGGAGATGAGAGTCCAACTGATTGGGAATGATGAAGCCAGGCGTTCGAGAAGGCGGGTAGACATGAGAGGAAAGAGAGACCCTGTGGCTTGTCGTCTCATACCCCGGCACAGCCTTAACCCAGAAAAGGCATGGCCCGTGTTTCAGCTTGCCTAGAACAGAATAGCGCATGTTGCAGGCCGTTCTGTGTCGGGTCTTCAAGTTTAATTAAGGGACGTGATATCACGGGCCAACAGCATGCCATTGCAAAGGTCAAAAAGACGAACGCTTCATTTTGTCTTGGCCGTCATAAAACCGTCTTACTCTTTCACTCATTCAGCTGCGGAGTGGAGCATCATCAGATTGATTATCTTTTATCACCATGTCTAATTATAATCCACTTCTTATGCACACTCTTCTCCTCCTCGTCTAACCCCCGGCTCTCCCGCCCACACGCATCATGAATATACCAACCCTGGCAAATAGGAACATCATTCTTATCGAGTAAGTATGCGCAGTTCATATTACGGACCATCAATATATCAGCCCTGGACGTCATCCCGAGACCAGCCGGGGAAAGACGTCTCCCAGGGGGAGTAGCTGAAGCACAAAAATAGCATCCTCCTCCTTCACAAACGCCTATCCCTTGTTTCTTCTTCCCAAAACCTAGCTTTCGCAGATTGAAACAACATCTATTCGTGATAAAATTGTTCCCTCGAGTCTCCAATAGAGGATAGTCAACGAGCCCCCCAACCCATCGTCCATCTTACAAAGCCCACTATCCTCTTCAAAGAGCACGCAACAGCAACAGCAACTCCCCGCTTAAAAGCAAATCAGAACCAGAAAAATCGTAAACGAGCGCCGTGGCTATGCGAATCTTGATGCACTTTTCAGCACAAAACCTATCCTCCCCTCGCCCTTAACTGTCCATCCCGTTCCTTGATTAAACCAACAAGTCCTCGCGTCTACTCATGACGACAACAATGCCGTGATCATTCCTTTGCAGTGCTCTTGTTGGGCAAACCCCCTCCAAAACTTCCCCACTCTCTTCTCTTCTCCCGAGTCTTGCGGCCACTCGGTGCCTATTTCAGTCGGCGATCGCACTCTCATCGATTGCGCTCTCGTCAGCTTTGTTGAGGGCCTCGGTATTCTTGGGAACAGTGATATTAGCACGGGCCTTGTGCTGCGCCTCAGCAAAGTGCTCCCAGTGCTCTGGATCACTCTCCTCCATGCCCTTGAGCGCAATATCACGATGCTCCTTGAATGCCCTCACAGGACCCTTCTCCTTCACAATTTCATAAAGCTCTCCGCCGATATCCTCCGCAAGTTCCGACAGCATGCGTACGTGCTTCGGGTCAGAGCTGATATCGTCAATGGTGCTGAATAGATCCATCTGCTCCTGCTTGAAGAAGCCAACACGGAACCGATGACCGGCCCGGAGGATCCGACCCTCTTCCTCTGCCAATGTCTTGGCCATCGAGTTCGACCTCGACAGTGCCCCGGCCGCATTGAGCTCAGAATCATCTTCGTTATCCGAAAGAGCAAAAGAAGGATCCTCTGGTGGCAACACAATTGGAGCCTCCACTGTTCCCTTGGTCTCGGCCCGCGGCCGGGTTGCCTTGGCAGGCTCCTCGCGTGTATCGGGATACTCGTCCTCGAAACGCTTGATGATACCCTGCAAGGTATCGTCTAAGAAGGTCAACTTACGCAGATTGTCCTGATCACCAGGGTTGGACCTGGCCTTGGTCAGTGCTGGCTGGAGGCGGAGCCGGATCTTGCGAGCTCCCATCAACAAATGCTTCGACATGTCCTTGGCCTTTCCTCCCGTTGATAATGTTGGCGCGGGCCTAGATTCCCCGTTCTCGACCTCACGAATGAACTCGCCCGACTGTCTTCGGGATTCATCACCTCGGTTCTTCAAGCAACAAGTGAGCGCCTTGACCACGCCGGTGCCTCCAATAACATAGTCCTCGTCGGGCGCAGAACCATCTATATCGATATCCTCGTCCTGATCTAGCACGTCGTGTCCGACAAGGTGCGCAAGGACATCGGGATAATTATGGTGCTTGTGATCTTGTCCCTCGAGACCGTTCTCTGCCAAAGTTGAAGCAAGAGCCGCGTTGACATCAGCATCAGGGATTCGTTCCATGTTCCGCAAGCAATAGGCAACGACCTGTTTGGCCATTGCCTTGACGATTTCTCCAGAGCGATCACTTGGAACCTCAATGTCCACGCAGATGAGGCTCTTGGACACACGAGCCGCAGCGAGTAGGGAGGCATATAGAGCGCAGGCCTCCTCTTGGGCCTCCTCGGTCCTCGCGTCGGCCAGCTTCATTAGCTCGGTATTGTTGGTAATGTTGATGTGGGCAAGTGCCTTGACCTCGGGCAGGACTTCGACCAGGGCAATCGCTTGCTCTGGTGTCATCTGAACGTCCTCGAGATGGATGCGTTTGAGGGCTTTCATCTTGGGCAGGTATCTGATAAAGTTAGTCAACTGATACATGTACACGGTAAGTGACTGCGAAAGCATACCTCCTGAGCAGACCGACGGCGCTGGGAGTTGACTGGAACAACGCCGGATTCTGCGACAAATCGATGAAGCGAAGGCCAGTCAACTTGGCCATAGTCGGAAGAATCTTGCAGAGAGATGACGGCGACAGGTTGCAGCCAGCCAAACTCATCGCCCATAATGTCGATTGATCATTGTTGATCGCCGCCGCTAGGGCCTCGGTGTGCTCGCTGAGATCGTTTCCGCCAAGATCTAGACCCTCACAATTACCGGCAGCAAGGAACTTGATGATATGCTGCACGCCTTCTTCATCGATCTGGTTGTGTGATACACCCAGCCGGCGAACACCACACTTTATTAGTCCATCGATAATTGTCCCCAGTTGCTCCATGCTTAGGCCAGTCTCACTCAGGTTGACCAATTCAAGAACTGAGCCGCCAAGACGTTCCCCTAGAGCCTTGGCAAAAATGTCTGATATACCTCGGGGGATTTGAACGCCATTGGGCAGTGAACCATTCTGCGGCATCTGAGGTTGGCGAGGGAATTGAATCTGGGAGAGGTCAAGGAATTTGAGGGATCGGCAGAGGTAGGTGAAGAGAGACAAATGCTTCCAACCATCAGGCCCGATCTTGTTGTTTCTCAATACGAGTCGTTCCACAACACCACCTTGGTCTTCAAGGTCGTGTTTAGGTTTCCCTCGTTTCGAGACAGTGCGCTTTGCTGCAAGGAGACCGGCCAAGATGACCCGTAGACCCTCGTCACTAAGCCCGCTGTTCTCCAACAATACTTCCCGAACAGGTACAACGGCTAGATAATCTCCAAGGGTGATCAAGTCTGGTAGTTGGAGCCAGTAGTTGGTTAGATCGAGCTTGTTCACCATGCCAGTCGAGGACGAGTAATTGGACGAGTCGTTGAGTTGCTCAGTGATCTTCTTAAGAATCGGCGTCTCGCGTAGTTGACAGCATCTTCGGTAGATGCGCACAGGGTTAGTAGTTGGGTAAGACGTCGTCTTAGGAGCCTTGACAACCGGAGGCGTCTTGGTGGTGGAAGAGTCGCTACTGTCATAACGAATTTCCATAGGGATCGATCCATTGGCCTCTGCGAGCTTGCGCTTCTTTTCCTTCCTAGCCTTGCGTTCCTCCTCGCTCTTCTTTTTCTTCTCCTTTTTCTTAGTGTTCTCTTCCTTCTTCTCAGATGCCGGGGCCGTGCTATCGTTGGTGGTCTCGTTCTTGGCGGCTGGTGGAGGAGCTTCAGTTGCCTCCTTCTCGGGCTCTTTGGGCAGAGGTTCCCCAGTGCTCTTTACTACTCCATTGGTCTCCTTTTTGCTCTTCCACAGCCTTTGGATTTTTGAGAGCCTCCCCCTCCCCTTTTTCCGTGACCTTTTTCTTTTTGCACCTTGTCGACATTGTTGGGCTGTGGAGCGTCTCCTTCCACGTACCGAGGCATTGGCGCAATTTCGACGTCGACGCAGAAAGCCACCCTTCGCAATTTGGCGCAATGGAGTTCGGATATAGGACATCGCTCCCGGTTTTGGTCCACATTCAAAACCACCCTGTCTACCAAGCCATGTCCTAACCTACCACCAGGCGAGAGTGCACCGCTGGAGGACGAGGATAGACGTCTAAACACACCCAAGAAACCGGCTTGACCACTCTTTGGCGGGGCTGGTATATATGGACCGTCACCTTCGGGTTTGGAGGCATGTTGGAGAACAGCATTCTTTGTATGTGAGAGCTTGGGAGGAGCGGGTTCGGAGGCTGGACTGGGTGTCTCTGGTATTGAAGCCGGTGTGGGCGGGTTGGCGGGCGGCGAGCTGGAGGAGAACTTTGCGGAAATATTGGAGAACCATGAATTGCGACGGTGCGGCGAAGTTCCAACCGGAGTTGGTTTATCTACGGAATTCGAGCGCGAGGGCCTTCTTTGAGCAGCAGAGCCGTTGGAAGGCACAGCTTGACCATTATTTGTACCGTTGGTATCGGGGGACGGGTTGTCTGTCGGGGCCGAAGCCGGCGATTTTTGGTCTCGGAGTTGCGCCAGGAATCTGTCGCGGCAGGGCTGGCGAGGGACCTTTGGACGGAGGCGAATTCCTTGACGCTTTTTCTGCTTGAAAGGTCAGCTCGGAGTCGTCGTCGTGGTTATCGCGAGAGGCGATGCGATGGGACGAGGACGGGTGGCGACTTGGAAACATGCCTTTGGGAGCGCCATGGGTCATCCAGCTCACATCGACGCCGTGGACCTGCTCCATGCTGGGATGGCGGCAGCGACGAGGCTGAGGAATGTGGATATGAGAGTAAATAGATGGATGCTGTGGATATATTTGGGGTGAGGGAATATTCTCAGATATCGGATCAAGGGAGGGATTTGTAAAGGAAAGAGGAGAGAAGGTGTGTCGAGGTGGTGGTGGACGGCGGGCGAATGTCTGGAGTATGGTCGAGGGTGGGCTGGATTTGGTTAAGAATGGTTTGGCTGAGTGGAGGGAAGCTAGATTGCCATTGCCCTGCTCAAGGTTACTAGTACTAGGTAGTAGCAGGTACTATGTACCCAGTAACTAGGTTGGAGTACCGGGAACGGTGGTGCGCTTGTGCTCTATCCGTCGAGTACAAGTACATTTACCTTTCTACCGGCATTAGTCGCCTAGCGTGAGTTGGACGCTGGCATGGCTCGCGGTCTCGGCCTGGAGCGGGACAATGATGACGGGGGGGAGATAAACAATGAATGTTCAGTCTTCTTCTTCTTCTTCTTGTTACTGTTCTTATTCATTGAATGACAAGGTTATGCGCAGGCGGAGGGCAAATGTGCGGGCGTACAAGTACCATCGACCTGAGGCGAGGGAAACGAGTGGATTACATCCATGTATCATGGCCATTCATTCATTGCCAGCTCCAGCTCGGTTGCTTGCTTTGCTGTGCTGACCAAGGCATAAAAGCAAACTAAACTCTGTACTTGTACCCTACTAGCTAGGGCTGGATCATCAAGCATGACGGGGTTTGTGGAGTCTTGCTTGGACTGACGGATAAAGATGCATGGTCACTTTTCTGTACGCGGGATGGGAGGGATGGGAGGGGGTATCTGATTGATACCATTGACGAACAAGCTTCACAAAAAAGGAGAGTGAGTGTAAGACCATGACAATTTCAAATACCTTGTCCCCCAGCTCGAACCAACACAAACAATATCCCATCATCAAACGGGTAGAAGAGGCTTCGGGCGGGCAAAAGAGTCGGGTGTCTGTCGGTAGGTACCCCGGCTTTATCGGCGTCAGTGCGAGCGCCGCGGCCGATTCTAGCGACCACTCACCCATCATGGGTATGGGTTGGTGAGATCCTGGATCCCGGATATCCAACCCACGGAGACGAGGCACGGGGGAACAGATTTCTGCTTTGTAATTCTTTTCCGTGCTGGCCAGCCTTGAAAAACCAATCCAAACGTGTTCCTTTTCAGCCATCATGGGGGAAAAGGGGTAAAACCGCCATTTCGAGCTGGGGAGAATTAAAACAAATGTTCCCCCCCCCGTCGTGGAGTTTCCTTGTGCAAGTAACGTCTGATGATGGCATCTGCCCTCAGCCCATGGATGGGCACAGAGCAGAAATCGACAGAGGAGGAAAAAATCGTCACACAATCCCATCGAACTCGTGATACATGGTAACTGACAGGTTGCAGAAGAGAACCCTCGAAAGCTGCACGTGTCCTAGAGAGAAAAGCTTGGCGAACGATGATGGATGTCATTCAGGGTTTTCGTTCCCCGTCACACAACAGTCAGGTTTACGGGATCCATTTTCTCACCTTCTTCACCTTGTGTCTTGTTAAGGAGGATAAGTCCGGGCAGCCAATCAGGCTGGTATTGAAGGTAAGGAACATGACATCAAAGGGGTGAAGGAGGCATAAAAAAAGCAAAGAAAGATGCCCAGAGATGCCGAGCTTCGTCCATTGCTGTACCGAGACATGGAAGAATCCTTTTACACGCATGGCATGCATCCTTCAACTTTTTTGACAGCTTCTAGCAGTTCCTTTTTATCACGACCAAACTGCCTGACATTTTCCATCTCATCCCTCCCCCGATCCCGATCCCCCAACCTCTAGACATGGCTGATGATGGGATGTTTTTGGCGTTACTTTCGGCTGCCCCTCCCTTGCACGCGCCACCCCAAACAGAAAATCGTCACCAAGCCCGCAGATTGTCTGATGCGATCCCATGGGATGGGATGGGGGATTGCCCCCCCCCCCCCCCCCCCCGTCGCGCGCGGTTGCCCGCCCGCATTTCACGTTCGGGGCCGGAATATGCACCCGCTCCGAGAAAAGCGGGAGAGAGAAACGGGAATCGCCACGAAACGTTTTCCGCTGCGAAAAAATAACGAAATAACGCCCGAGCCCCCAGCAAACTTGGAAATGTTCCCGCTCCCCTGCCCGAGCTTGCTTCTTTCCCGTGGCGGTTGATCGTTCTTCTTCAGAGTGCCGACCTCGGCCCGTGATCCCCCATCAATGGATGTTTTTCCTGCTCGAGACGATGACCTTGATTTCATCATTTATTCAAGGGTCCTGCTCCGTCAGTATCCACTCCCGGCGTCAGGTTCCGTTCCGTGGAGAACAAGAGAGCCATTATTTCCCCCCCCCCCCTTGAATGGATGGATCCCCGCGCCTTCGTCACTCGGTACTATTCTCCCGTGATGGATACAGTACATGTAACCTCCAATACAAAATTCCGCCGCTCGGGACTTTGCAGAAGAGGGATATTTGTCAATCGGCTTCCGTCAGCCGCCTCTAAGCAAGCAACCTCCGTCACTGTCCGAAATACCCGGAGGGAACCCTAACCCCAGCGACGGTGCCAGATTACTCATGCATTCATCGGTCTGGTATAACTTTAAGAGAGATTAGCTCCGGGCCGTTTCTTCCAGGTCACGAATGTCCACGAGATGCAAAAGACTTGGTTGGAAACTCTCTCGACCGTTGTCTTACCAATGAGCTCACCACTCTTGAGCCTCATGTAAGCAAACAGTTCCGAGACATGTCAATGGTGCCGTGCCCTAAACTCAATGACTTGAGAGAAAGTTCAACGTCAGCCCTGCCAGCGCTCGTTTGAGTTGCATGCACCTCGCAGACTAGGCCCACAACGGGCAAGGGCACACGCACGCACAGTACACACACTCACACTCACACAACAAGCACACAACTTGGATCGAGTACAATCAGACACCCGTTCACCACAGCTATGGAATTTGGCGGAAGGTATCTTTTTGATAATTCATTCATGTGACCCAGTGTACGGACCTTTCCTTTCCTCGAAACTCCAAACCCAATGCCAAGGTTAACAATCGTCAAATGCCCACACGGTTGCAAACTTTTTATTCCTCATCCAGAAGCTCGGCGATGCGCTCCTGCACCCGCTTCTCCTTCTCCTCCTTGGTCTGCTTGGGGGTTCGGAACTTCTTGGAGATGGCCTTCCACTCCTCCTTGGTCTTCTTCTCACCCTCACCCTCGGCCTTCTTGAAGGGGTCCTCACGGATGGCGGCGTGGGCCTCGGTGTAAAGGTCCTCAAGACCCTCAGCCTCGACATCGTCGTCGATGTACTTCTGGAACTGACTGCGGTAGCGCTCCTCATCGTCGTCGGCAAGAGTCTCCATGTACTCAGCGACGTGGCCACCGTAGATGTAGTTGCGGAGGACATCAGCATCGAGCTCCTTGGTCTCGATATCGTAACCGGGGAATCGCTTCTCGGAGTGGGGGACGAGGATACCACCGTCAGAAGCACCCTTCATGGCACCAAAGACACGGGCACCGGTGGAGGTGCGCTTCAGGCCAACGTCGAGGAAGACCTTGAAGGGGCGGCGCTCACCATCGTCGGTCTCGGCGGCCTCGGTGAGGGTGTACTCACCATCGGCCTCCTCAACACCGGTGAAGTCCTCGTCGAGGCCGAGCTTCTTGAGGGCGCGGCGGGCGATGAGGAGACCGGTGGCGTAGGCAGCGGCCCAGTTGGTAAGACCGTGCTCGATACCGTAGGCCTTGAGCTCGTGCGAGTAGGCAGAGACGAAGACCTTGTCGCCAGAGATCTCAGAGGTCACGATCTGGCAGATGATGTCCTTGTTGGTGAAGCGGACGACGAGGCGGTACTTGGGCGCATTATACTTGTTCTTGGCCTGGGTGATGAGGCGCTTGCGGGCGTAGTAGTCGGTCTTGCCCTGCTGGCGGCGCTTGTACTTGGTTTGGTAGCGGCTGTGAAGAGGTCAGCATGATTTGATTTCGTCTCGAGAGCAGAGCGAAGCAGAAGAAACTCACCTGTAGTACGCGCTGTTCTTGACCAACTTGTGGAAAACCTATTCGCACATCCCCGAGTCAGCAATTTGCGCTTCAGATTTGCTCATCCTCCTTCCGAAGCAACTTGCGGTGACTCTCGTCGAGCAATTGGCATTTCTGCCTGAAAATAAGAACACTGGAGGAGTCCTCTGTTGAGCGACTCCCCCGCGATAGGCCTCAACTTACCATCTTGACGGTATTTGCCAACGCGACGTCTGATGCTGAGGTTGGAAAGTTGATGGAGGGATTCAAAAACGGGCTGGTGGGGGATAATACTTTTCTGTGCCCTAATGAATCGCCAAAATCGCTTAGCTCGTGCCTGTGGACCTGGGTTGGGGACGAGGCACGTGATTCAGGACTTGGAGAATGTCTTATCGGTGCAGGCCTTATCTTAACAATTTTCCCCGCTGAATGCTGGGGAACCCATGCCGAGGCTCATGGGTGGGGTTCCTCGGAGTTGAATGTCCCAAGCTCCGGCTTACACTTTGGGTGTCATCGTTGAAGAGTAGCACAGATTTGACTCCTTCAAGACTTGACCGCTGATTTTCTGAATTATCATCATCACTTTCAGTACAGAATCTCAAGTGCCGTCCATCAAAGATGCCAGAAGAAAAGCCCAAAGTTCTCCTCTTTGATATCGGGGGCGTATGTGTAAGTAACCCAAGTGACATCAACACTTTTTGACCATCTCCCCTTTCCGTCTCTTCCGGTTGTCCAAAACTTTCATTTCCCATATGAAACGGAAAAATCACATCGTAATCGCTTTCAATACTAACATCCTCCAGGTCGTGTCGCCGTTCCAAGCTATCCTAGATTATGAATTGAGCCTTGGCATCCCCCCTGGATGGGTCAACTACTCCATATCCAGCACCGCGCCCAATGGCTATTGGCATCGGTTAGAGAGGGGAGAGGTACCCATGGACGACTCATTTTTCAACGGCTTTACCCAGGACCTTCATGATCAAGCCAGATGGGACGCGTTCTACAAAAGAGAACAGAGCAAGAATCCAAAGCTGTCGAAAGAGATGCCTCCGGTTCCCGATGTCGACGCAAGATGGTTGTTCAACGAAATGATGACTGTCTCGAGCAGCCCCGATCCTTGGATGTATCCAGCACTGAAGAATCTCAAGGAGAGCGGTCAATTTATCCTAGCCGCCCTAAGCAACACCGTCATTTTCCCTCCAGGTCACAAGCTCCACGTCGAAAACTTCTTCGACGAACCAGTCCGGGCACTGTTCGACGTGTTTGTTTCTTCGGCCCACGTTGGAATCCGTAAGCCGGATCCTAAGATGTATCAATTCGCCCTCACGCAAATTCGCGAACACGCAGAGACCTTCAAATGGCTGCCTCGGGGTCAGGGGCTGGGCTGGGATGAGGGAATCGATGCGGGAGATGTGGTGTTTTTGGACGACATTGGAGAAAACCTAAAGGAGGCGCGCAAGCAAGGATTTCGAACAATCAAGGTGAATTTGGGGAGAGCGTTTGAGGCTGTGGATGAGCTGGAGCGAGTGACTGGCCTGAAGCTCGCCGGCGACCATCCAAAGATACCCGTTGAGCCTAAATACCATCAGGCGAAGGCGAAGATGTAAGGTCATAGAATAATGGTTTTGGAATTAGAAATTAGAAGCTGAGTGAGATGCGTTGTATCTCAAACCTTTCGGGCAACATAGACGTAGAGAATGTCAGACACTTCAATCTTGCCATCGACTGCAGCATTCTCCCACTCTTGTTTAAACTTATCTCGCCCATTGACTCTCAGCTCGTCCGCAATAGCCATTCCAGCAAGAGGTCCGTTCAAGATTTGGTCGAACTGCGCATCAGCCTGGTCGAGGTCCATGTACGTGCTGCCGAGACCCAAAGCCTTTTCCACAATCTCTACCTTTTTCGACCACAAAGCCCTGCCGTTCCAGTATCTCACTAAATGAGTCTTTTGACTTTATCCAGGTTCGGTTCGAAGGGAAAGGGAGGCCTAGGCTTCTGGCGACCTTTTTCCACCAAGAGACCAGAGGGGAGGTTTCTCTCGTGGGTGATGTCGATGACGACCCTGCCGCCTGGCTTGAGATAGTCGCGCCAGTGGGCAACGACTTGCTCTGGATGCTCGAATAGGACAAAGGCGTTTGAGCAGAGAACGGTATCGAAGCTGTCCTTTTGAATGTGTGGACATCCAGTCAAGTCGGTAACATCGTGCTGAACCAGTGTAAGGCGCCGAGCTAGGGTTGCGTTGTCTTTGAGCTTTTCCCGCGCCTTTTCGAGCATGGCGGCTGTGACATCGACGCCAATGACAGTGCCCTGATCACCAACTCGTTCTGCTGCGATTATGGCGTCCAGACCAGTGCCGCATGCCAGGTCAAGGATGCGGTCACCGGGTTTGATGGGCACCACATCTGTGAAGCGTTGGCTGTATTCTGGGTGCCAGGAGTTCTCGTAGTCGGTTGCCCGCGGGGTATACATGCGCTGAGCCGAATCAACTTGGCTCTCGAAGGAAGTCATTGTATTTCTTTGAGTATGTTCTAGAGTGTATGCTCTCAGTCGATTGGATTGAGGGGTCGACGGTCTCGCAGCGACAAACTCAATATTTGTAGTTCCAAGTGTATTTAAGCGCACCTACAGTAATCAATATTCGATATGATTGACGGTGACTCGTCAAACCCGAGTTCGGCATACTATCGAATGAATTGACGCTTGTTCAAGTAGTTGATTGGTTTCTGATCACGACATTGTCTCTAGTGGTGGTTGACTCATCCACAGGTATCTCTTAGACTGAGGGAATTCCATCACTATCGGATATGCCTCTTATTCACATCTCAGATGCTGCTGCTGCCTTGAACAGATGCCGAATAATGACAGAATGAAAGTGGAAGAACTCGAGGCTTCTATTCTTGCGCCATCTTCTCCACTTTCCGCCCTTCCCGCAACGGCCCGCTCCCCCGTGCTGACGATGCCTTCACAAACGTCATCGGCTACAAGGAGATGGCATCTAGATCCGAGTCGAGTTTCAGCAGATGGGCTAACAATGTCGCAACGCAAGGCGCAGTCAGGGCGAATGTGTAAAAATATGCCTCGCGTCGATGCGGGTGCAGGCCTGAAGACCGGGGTACGACTCTGGGGCTGAATGGCTAGCCAAGACTCAGTTGCAAAACACTCACAACTAACACATGAGAATAGATGCGAATTTTACTGAAGCTTCAATACTTCTTTTCTTATTTCATGGTTCTTTCAAGAGATAATTCACTACTCACATTCGGGATAGAAATGAAACCTCTACCTTAATAAAAGCTGTCCCTTCCGATGAGAATCATTGTTTGAGCTACCTACCAACCAACACCTGTTGGCAGCTCCCTCTCTGTTACGAGTCCTCATGCAACCATCATGAGGGGCTCCACCCACCTGATCCCACCTCCCCATCCTGGCCAGCATCATGGCCCAAGTCGAGACAGGTAGGAGGCCGCTTCGCCTCGATGGGCGCTTAACTCCCCCATCTGGGGTAGGGTAAGGTAGGTGCTATATATCGTCAAGCGTCTACAGGAATGTTGGCCTAGAAACCATCACCAGCCTCCCCTTTATTCAGTCCTTTAATACCGAGGGCTATACTTTCACAATGGCCGCTTCTCCTTCTGTTACAACATGGCCTACTACGGCATCCGCTCTGCGGGAGTTGCTCGAGGTGGATGCCTGCCACAGCTTGACGTGCCATGGCAAGACCCAGAAGAAGGGTACCCCGCGGTGCACTGTCGGGATCAGCAAGGCCGACTGTAATAAGGCGGCTGGTCTGCTTAATCAGATTGTCGAACTTGGAAGCTTCAAGGCTGCTCAATCTATCCTCTCTGAGCTCGCATATCTGATCATGTGCAAAAACAAGAGGGTAGGCCACGAGGCCAAGTTTGGCCCCGTTCGGATCTCGGACTGGAGAGTCAAGCTTGAGTCAATCCCGAGCCCTTCAGTCGAGGATAAGGAGCAAGAAGAGGATACTTCATCGGAATATGAAGCTGGAGATGAAACTGAGGATGATGATTTACCAACACCTCCCTCGTCAGCCTGGCATTCAGATGCTGAGACTGACGAAGAGACTTCCACACAAGAGGACATCCCAGACTTGACCTCACAGACACCCTCATCTACACCCTCATCCACACCCGACTCCCCCAAGACCACCAAGCAAGTCAAGGTCGTTCACAAGTTCGAGCGCTACAGCATCACTCGATCAACAACATTCATCAACAAGAAGATCAGAAAGCTCTTGCTCCGCCCACTTCTAGACTCCGAGAAGCGGGTAGACGGATACATCTACACCTACACCTTTCCCGAAAGCTACCACGACGCGGCGCCCTATCTCAAGATAGGCTACGCCAAAGACGTGCAGGCGCGGATGGCTTGCTGGGAAAATCAGTGCAAATACCGCCCCAAGGTCCTCGTCCAGCAGAGCGCCGATCACTATGTCAAGATCGAGAAGCTCGTCCACGCGCAGCTGGTTAACCAGCGAAAGGTCGAGGCGACGGGCTGCCCTGTGTGTGACATCCGTCACAATGAGTGGTTCAGTGCCAGCTCGCTGGACGCATCTAGGGCTGTGAGCCTCTGGACGTCCTGGATGAGGCAGATGCCCTATGATGAAGAAGGGGAGTTGAAGGGCAAGTGGAAGGCTCGCATTGAGTCTCTTGACATGGGTGATGCTGCTTGTTGGGAAGAGTTGGTGAATGCTATTTATGTTGACGACGAGGATGATCTCTCAGAGGAGGATGAGTTCCAGTGGTCTACTGACGAAGAGTCTCACCACTCTGCAGAGGAGTATGAGATTTATGACAGTGAAGATGAGTATGATGATAAGAGTGGAACGGATGATGATGAAGAGGAATGATTGTGGATGTGAAACGACGACTGAGATGATGATTGTACGATGTACACAGCAATGTCTGGAGTTTTGGTTGGGTTGGCTTTGTTTTACTATAGATTTCTTCCGTTACGATACCCATAGAGTTGATTTATATATTCGCGCTTATGTATTCTATGTCTTAAGTTTTTTTTATGACCGCGTGGCCAGATGCTGTGCAGTTAGTGGGTGATAGAAAATACCTCGATTTCCATGGTTTGAAGGTGGAATACAAAGTATTTTTTATCCCTCCAAGTCACGCCGGGTTAAGCTTGGTCCAAATCCATGAATATCACTTGCTGACTGACATTGTCATCACCCAAGAATGTCCTCGAAACCACTTACCAACCATGCCCGCGGAAAGATCCTCTAGCCCACTGCGCCGGCTTAGATCCTGTGCCTCTTGTGTAAAGGCCAAGGCGAGATGTCGATTTCAGCAAGAGAATGCTGCGCGTCATCTGTGTGATAGGTGAGTGTCCCCCAGTGTACTTTGACAGTCCATATCATGTTGATGATGTGGTAAAGGTGCCTGAGCATGAAGATCGAGTGCGTGCCTCAGACTACTAGAAGCTTGAGAAAACCTAGGAGGGTGAAGATGAGTAACAGGTATGATTTTAACTAAGATGAATTCTCGGATTGGGTATCTGATGTTGATTCAGCTTGACTACCCTAGAGCAAAACACCGCTTCAGGGGCGCCCGAGAATAACGGTGCGTACCGTCTTTTTCTACCTCCCAAAACAGAATTCAAAAATTGATAGCTTCAACTACCTAACTAATTTCAGGCATTGGAAGTCATGAAAAGGGTGCTAGGGGTCTGGCCAAGAACACTAAACAGGCCGATTCTCAGCCAACCGCCCAGACTCTTCAACCTCCTTTTGGGCTTTCATGGCCTCAAGCAACTCTTGCTCTGACGACTTTCCGCCAGAATCATACATTGCACTTTCCTTTTGTAACTATCAAGGAAGATGTGACAGCCGAAGATCTTTACAGGGAGAAGCCCTTCTTGTTCCGAGCCATCGTGCTTGTTGCTTCGCCGTTGCCCAAATTAAGAGTTGTCAAGATGAAACGTAACACGCTTGCGTATCTGGGGTATAGAATCCTGGTAGAGGAAGAAAATACTCTGGATCTGCTTCAAGGTCTGTTAGTTGTCGCCGCCTGGTAAGATGTTGATTTCCTTTATCATGGCTTGCTGGTGGCTAATACGACTAAACAGGGCGCACACTTGTTACATTGACGAAGGCCAGGTTACGAACTTGGCTTTTCTTGGCTTGGGATATGCGCACAAGCTAGGAATTACCCAATTTTCCTCATCATCGTCCGAGCAGGTCAACAGCAACAGTCAGTCGGGGACATCGGGCCTGACAGAAAAGATGCGACAAGAAGTAAAGACACATTCCCTGGATGAGCAGCGTTGTCTCCTTGGACTCTATTGCATTCTTTCAATGTAAGCGTAAAGCATTTACATATCATAACAAATCACTGACTTATCCAAGTATCTCGATTAAGCAGTCCCGAAGCAACCCCCTTGACGCAGCACATATTGACATATGTTGCAACAACATCTCAACTTATCCGGGCACGGCATCCAGTCCCGCTCTGGAACATTTCGTACGATTTATTGAAATGAGCGAAAGATTGTCAGAAGGTTTCGGTGAACCACATGAGCGCACCCTCTCTAGACCCTACGCATTTCTCCTCGAAGGCAATGGGCGTCGTTTTTCGAGCTGATCTGGAACGTCTTGCTGAAGTAGCTACACGGAATGATCCAGCAAGCCATCATGAGATGTTTCAACTCTATCACAAGTACACTCTGGTGCGTCTTTACGAACCCGCAGTTATGGTGGCAGATCATCCAGATGAAGGCGTCGCTCCGTTCGTGTATCTCTTGATCTGCCTCCGTAACTGTCTCGACGCCATGCGGTCCTTCTTTGACCTTCTTCTCTCCTCTCCTCCAGAGGATATTCTAAACCGTTCAATTATAACCACTGGTCAAGCAGCGTTTGTCATGGTTCTGGCAGCACGCCTTCTGCTCATCGACGCTGCTGGTTGGGAATCCGAGGCCGCCCGGCAGGCACTCGACCTGAGCGTCGTACTAGGGAAGATACAGGCGCATATTGAGAAGGCAGAGGCACAACACATGAAAGCTATGCAGGAATTTTCTGCCTTGGCAGGAGATACGCTCTCTGAAGAGGAAATGGCTGAGGATGGCACTTTAGGAGAACTGGCCACGAAGACACGGTTGCTGAAGGAGTGGTTTGAGATAAAACTTGAAGGAGAACATGCTGACAAGATGCCATCTCTGGAAGGGAACTCGATGGGAATAAGAGAGGGTGAAACTGAAGCGGGTATGACGCGGCTTGGAGGACTTTTGAACGATATCGCATGGAACTTTCGACCATTTGGGTGGTAGTCAATTCGATGCGTCACATATGGAATGTCATAAAGTCAACTATCTCTAGGTAGTTTCTAACGCAAAAAGCTCCCTAAATAAAATATAATAAAAATATTAGAGATAACTATCTAAACTATTTAAAGATTTATATTATTACTTCTTATTTTTATCTCTTATTTAGCTTACAGTTAGGCTATAAACTGAGTATTTTTTATTGAGCGCAACCGTCCTAGTGTCTCAAGTTTTTTTTACAATCGCGTGCTGGCTTGCCCAACACCAATATCAACATCAACGTTTTCTAGTTCAACTGTTTGCATCTCACTCATCGTCTCGCTATCGCTTCGTGCTTTTATTTGACTTTCCTAGCCCCAAGTATATATGAGGCTGGAACCTCTATACCTTACCGTCCACATACCTAATACGCGCTGGACTCTCAACCATGAGAAAAAGAAACTACAATATCAAACATGTCCTGTGAGCCATGATACATAACGAGGAACAGTGCCCTGAGACTGGCCCAGGCCTCGGCTCCCTTCCTTTTCCTCCCCCCCTTTCCTCTTGCCTTGAAAACGCCAACGCCAACGCCAACCCTGAGTCAAACTGTAGTGGTATCTGTTTGCAAAACACATTCTTCCAGACCTGGGACAGATCCCCTATCCCCATATCCCCAAACGCCGCACCCAGGGTTCAAATTTCCATGGGGTTGCTCTTGCTTCTCCACTCGCACATATCCGCTTTTTGCCCCTTGCTAATCGTCGTCTAGGATTTCAATCACAGTCGCTCGTGCCACCGCGGTGGATTCAGACCGTCGAGTATCGCGTTTGGTCACTGTCAGAGGTCTTGGCCCAGGTGACTCGTCATCGTCAGAGTCATCTGGCTCCTCCACAGCACTCCAATGTCCCGTAACATCTATCGTAATGGCCTTTGTCCGTGTGTCACCATTGGCCACCAGAGCCTGTCTAACACCGGCAAGGTAGTCATCAACCCAGAGGCTGATGGGGCGGGCATCCAGACCGCAGATTGGACATTTCCACACATCCACCAGTGAGGGTTCGTCCCCTACTTGCAACGCTCCCCCCCCCTGTTGTGCCGGTTTCTGAGGCCGTGTCTGGAGCCACGTCTCCAAGTCGAAACACTCGAGGTGCTGGCAATAAGCTCCTCGAACAGGAATGTTGAATCTGGTTGCACTGAAAGGGTCTGCCAACGAGACCGTTAGAGTCTCATCCTCAACGATGACATCGTCAGAGTCCGAGCCACGTAATCTTCCTTGTATCTTTCGCTTCGTATCCTCCATTGGAATTCTTCGTCCTGTCTCGACCATCTTCATGATAGAATCATGGCTGATAGTCTCCACAATCTCAACCGCCATGAAGTATTTGACGCTCAGTTTTTGATTTTGTGGAGTTTGAGGAAAACTCAATCTCACACCGTTCTCGCCCTCAACCAAGAAATCAGTCAGCTCCAGTGGCTGATCCTTATGGAAGTGCTGCTTTCGACGCAACTCCATACATTTATGGTTGAGATCGAAAAAGATGCAAGGAGGCCACTGTGCTGCTGCCAGCACCCAATCTGCCTCTTGGACCACTGTCTCATTGGCGGACCGCGCGCAGGTACGCAGTCTATATCGACAAGAGCCTTCAGAGTAATAACAATACGGGAGACCTTCTCCTTGAGTCTTCATCGCAAGCCTTCGCATATGATCTTCGGGCACGTTGAAACTGAATATCCGTAGGCCTGTTTGGGGCGCAATCAACATGGGCGGAAGCGCGAACTGTTTGATGTATTGGTAATAACGAGTGTTTGCCAATTGTGCAGGGACGCGTCGAGGGCTGCGTAGGCCAACCTTGTGCAGACCAACCTGGAGTGATACTCGGCCGTACGGGCTCATTGGGTACTCTGTCTCAGGGATTGGTGCGAACGACCGACTCGACGGAACTGGTCGGCGTGCAACAGGCGTTTGGTATGCTTGATGCTGCGGCATCAATGCTTGTACTGGGTGGGGGTAGTTTGGTGAAGTGGGCGTTAACACGGCATGCTGAATGTGAGGAAGAGGTTGGACTGCTTGATGGGGATGCATCATCTGGGTGTGAGGATGTGCCATTGGGGTCGGGTTCATGACCTGGTGAGGGCCAGGTTGCGGAGCCTGTTCAATATAGTGAGGCTGGATCGTCGGAGGATGTTGTAGGTAACCCCCCTGGGCATTGGGAACTGACTGCGACGGGTATGCGATAGAGTTTGCTCTCCTTTGTAGAGGGATTGGTGGTCCATTCGATAGGAGAACAGGAGCCTGCAGCTGACCCTGGGAAGCCAAGACGGGGGTTTGCGGGGTACTCTGAGATCCATTCCTTGAATGTGATGGTGAGGGCCCAACACTGGCCGCCCCGGGCAAGGACGGTGGCTGGATTCGCGGGGAGTAATAGTTGGTAGTGGGTGGAGGTGGAGGTATTCGGGGATCGATTGGCACATAGTTAGGACCAGACCTTCGAGGCTCCTGGAGGACCGGACTGCCCGGTGGAGGATGCTGGTTGGTGATTGCTGGACTTGACACTCTGCGATCGCTAATCGAGGGACGCGGGGCCAATGCGTCGAACTGAGGTATTGAGGGAGATTGTGCCAATGCCGGTGATGATACCACTGTGTGAGATGAGACTATAGGCGATTGGGGTACTGAGCGTTGTCCAAGTCGTTCAGCTATCGGGGCAGCGTGAGCGATAGCGAGCATTGCATCTATGCGTAGGAGGGGAGGTCAGTAACCAACATAACTTTAAAAGGGATAGGCAACGTACTAGGTGGGAGTTGTTGCTGCTGTCGTAATTGTTGATGCTGGACTTGAATCTGATGACGTTGATGTTCTTGTACTACAAGACTCGAGTACTGGCCTATGACCTGAGACCGAGCTTGGTTGATCTTCTCAGGAGGGTCGCCGCGATCGGCCGCAGCAGCTTCATTAGCCCGATCCTTTTCAAAGATGTCGTTTATCGCATTTGCTACAGGGCCGTCTTTAATGCCGAGCCATCTGCGACTCATGGTAAAGAACATGGCCTGTAGCCCTTGAGAAGGACAGCGAAGTATCTCGATCAGCTCGCAGGCAAGAAGCGGATGCATCCGGCTCCCAACGGATTGAATGAGGCCATACCAATGCGATGAGAGATGGGTCAGAAACGTGCCAATCTCCTTGGCCAGGGAGGATGGATGAAATACTCTCAAGACTTCCGCCAGAGGAACAGGAAAGTTGGCAAACCATTCCAGATGAGAAACCGACATGGCTTGGTTATTCCTGAGGACGGTCTGCAACGTTTCAAAGGAGCCATCAACCTGACTAGGGTCGACTAGACCCTGGAACATCTTGTGGACTGGAGCTTTATCCAAGGACCAGGCACAAAGGATTTGATGAAGTGCGATGTAGAAGTGATCGGTATTTGCACATGCTTCAATCAAGATCCTGTAACGAGGTTTCTCGACATTGTCATTCAGAAGTCCCGCGCTATCGCATCCTTTCACGCGGCTAGTAATGGTTTCTTTCCATTGCATAGACAGGGCCTGGTTTCTCAACTCGTTGGGTGTGGCCGGGCCCTGAACACGGGCGCGCTTCGCCCGATGTACATTAGAGGCAGGTCCATTGGTCCTTGCCCTGGGATCTGAAGGCGCAACAACGTCGACTTGCTCGTTTGCTGGGAGGGATGCTGGTCGTACCGTTGCTTGGCTGACCAAGGTAGATGGAACCTGCTCGCTAACTGGAAGGGATATCGGAAATGCCCCTGCTTGATTGACTGAAACAGACGGGGTTGAGTTAACAGTCATGTTACGGCTCGGTGGTTCGGTTGGGGGTGGACGAGGAGGCGCGGAATTCGAGATTTGCTCTTGGAGAGCCGGAGCTGTATTTGAAATGGGTACTGCACCGTCTTGGTCCACGCCGGTAGGGAAAGGGCGCCTCGATGCTGTGCCCTCGGGGTGGGCGGTTGACACAGTGTTGGCGCAATCGTGCTGGTTTGCAACATTCGGGCTCGGTGCGTCCGTCAGTGCCGGGGAAGGAAGGACGGTTGAAGCTCTAGAGAGCGAGTTAGCGGGAAGAACAAGTCTAAGAGCGCTTATGCCCATATATTGCGAGCTAGACAAGCTAAGGCTGCCAAGCGACACTAGATTATTTTCCCCAGACCTAGCATGACACAAGGCCTGGTTGAAGCTGCGACAGATAGGAGAGAGGACTCTTCCTGTACCTAATTGTTTCAACAGAACCTGTTGACTGATCAACAACGTGACCAATGGAGATATTCTCATGCTGTGGAGCAGTCTCGTTCGGGGTAGGTAGGGGAGCGGTGGTGATGGGTTCGGGAGCGGGCTCTGCTGGCGGGCGTCCTCGCTTTCGAGGTTTGATCTGGGAGGGTCTGGGTTCCTGCCTGGGAGTGAAGTCTGTAGATGGGCCGGTGGTCATCCAAGAGCGAGTGCGACCGCCGAGAAGCAAGTTGAGGGTCTCATTTGACGTCGCGATCTGATGGGATTCGGCGGGAGGGGCGGCCCTGGGCTGGATTGACCTGGTCGTTTGTGGCATTTCACAGGTTGGTGGTATCTGGGGAGGTTCTGGAGAGGTGATCGCGCATTAGCCCGGGAGGAGGTCGTAGTAGAGTCGAGATCGTGAATACCATTTGGAGGTTATCTGGGGATCATGCTCAACGTCGCCGCTTTCTAAAGTCCAAAGCCGACAGGTTAATCATGATTCACCGGATGGTTGCGCGGAGGACGAGGGGGTCAGCGGCGACGTGCTGGCGATCGCGAAGCCGAGGTGAGCAAATCAAGACAAACGTGTCGAGGGTCAAGTCGTCCGCGAGCGAGGATTGGAAGAGGAAGAAATCCGGTGCAGTGCGAAGGAAGGTGGTTGAAGCGGCAAGCGGCAGGCGCCAGGCGGAGAAACCGTGGGCGACGAACGCGGCAGGTCCAGTCAAAGGGTGCAGTGTAGTGCAGCGCAGCGCAGTGCAGTCGCAGACCCCGGGCAAGGGGAAAGAACTGGAAGGAACCAAACGGACGGAGATGCACAACACAAGGTGGGTGATGGAGCAAACAAAGAAGAATATGGGCCTGGGCAAACGTGATGCTCTCTTAAGCCATCAGCCAACCCATAAGCCGTCAGCCGGAAGACGGCCGTTGCTCGTTGGGACCCTATTCGCCTGGTTGGTCTTGGTGCTGTAGTGTTGGAGCAGGAGCCCGTTTGGATGCTCGCCGAGGCAGTCCTGCGATTGGGCTGACACGGACACTGTGGGTGGAGATATTTTCTTTAGGAGGGGGATGTAGCGTGGAGATGGGGTCGGCCAAGATCACCAATGCCTCCTCATAACACTTGTGAGGTGGGTAGGTGCAGTAAGTAAGGCAGACTGGTTTTTTCGCCTTGAAATGCTTCCTTGGATGAAGGTACACATGGCGTCTCGTCTTCCTCTCATCTTTGATGGTATATAGGTAGTGTTGAGCCAACGACTTCTTTGTCTCAAAAGCCATCTATCCGCTGACTTGTCCGGGCCTACCTGGGCAGTGTACGTATCAAATGTAGGCAAATCCACTTACACACATGATTGTGATGAATGTATCAAATTTCAAGTTTATCACACACACACAATTACATAACTAATATACTCACAGAGAGGACGAAAATGAAATATGAAGAACCCTCTTCTCAAATAGGAGCCCTTCGGATAATTGCTTCGACGCACTCGAACCCACTTGGACGCGCTTAGCTGTTATGTCCTGCTTGATTCTGGCATGCGTCGAGTTATGTATCGAGTAGATGCAGGACTGGTGATGGTATCCACTTGGATCGGGTAGTGTGGACACGGATGTAAAGTCCATGATTCGTCTATTCCCGTGTTTCGATGAAGATCTAGGTTTTCCCAACAACTGCTCCAACTTGTCTTGTGCCTGTCGATATCTGGCGTTATCAGGAAGGCTGCTGTCAATGGCGTCTAACTCGCCCATCCGCCGAAACGCAAAAAGACCTCACACCTGAAAAGACCGAGCGAAAAGACGTAATTGCCCCTGTTATGATCTGACTGTGTTTGAAGTCGCTCAAACAACCAAACTCCAGGCATAATAGAGTTATGCCGGACGCTTCGCTTCCATGACCCCGGCGAAACAAGAGCACCTGCCGGTGCCCAGACCCTACCTGAAGTTATGAGCATCAGAGTCAGGTAAGTTGAGTTGTTGGGGGCCTCATGCGAAAAGTGCAAATGCACAGCTTATCCCGTGGACACCTTCTCCCATCATCAAGCCCACTTGTGCCTGCCTGTAGGCTGTCTGTTCCGAGTACTGTACCTAGATGCGGCAGGAACGGGCAAAGTGATAGGCAGGCACGACGATGTTGCCCATCCATCCATCCATCCATCCATCCACTACGAAGGTCCGAACACACTGGGCATGTCCTTCCTTCCGTCTAAGATTTGCAGTCCCGTAAAAATTCTTTATTGAATCCCCGCGATCGATACCAAACCTGAAAATTCTTCACTTCCATCCTTTCTTTCTACCTTCATGCTGCCTATCTACCTACCTATACATTCTCCTCCTCTAGAAGTGCACATTCACAATACGAGCTTTTCAGCTTCAGTCCCGGCCCGTCCTCTGTACAACACTACGCGGTGGCCTCTGCCATCATCAGCGGCTCGTTGCGTCACCCTCATTCGCTAACTGTACCACGTCTCCTTTCCCAATCTCCCGTTCAACAACCCCTCGTCGCTATTCGCGTCTTTCGTTCTCGAATCAACCTATCTTGTCCCGTGCGCGTCCATCTCAGCTCTGCCAAATCACAGAGAACCACGGCTCGGCTCATCGATAACGCTTTACTCTGTCCTGATTTCACATCACATCAAGCCCACTGTGTTGGCATTACATCCCAAAATAGAATCTGCAAAGGTTGGCCGCATCACCCAACCTATCCCGGATACCCCCTGGAGTGGAGGAGCCCAATGCACCTCTGAAGCAGCAAAACCTCTTCCAGAACCTTGCAATTGCCGAGGGGCTCTGGCCTTTCAACAATCTCACGCTTCTGACAAGTATTCTCAAATTCAGAAGGGATTCAAACCATCACTGTTGTCTCCTCCCTCGCCCTCGCCCTCACCCTTCACGCCCTTTTCAATATCTCGCCTGCTTGCTTTGCCATATCCAGCCCACCTTGGTAAAAAGTCATGAACAACTCGGGTCGCACCAATCGCAGCCCTCCACGCTAGGCCCTCTCTCGCCCTGTTCAGGGACCACGGTCCTCTCCCGCCTCCCCAACCGCCGCTCCACTACCTACAGCAAAGCATACCTTAGCGTACCATTCGAGAGCACCACCACAGCGCACCACCACAGCCACAGCGAAGCTCAGAGCACCTCCAGCACCCGACAGCGCAACTTCATCATCTCCAGCCATCCCGCTGTTGAGCGTCAACCCAGCAGACAACCCGTCCTGGCAATACAGGTTCGACGGATGGCGTCTGTGGAGCGTCTTCACAAACTTGTTTCTCCCTCCACCCACGGATCGACTCGTTAGGTCTCCCCCTCGGAACCGCGCCACCGTTCGGGCAGAGTTTAAGCCGCCCTTGAACCACCACTCCGTTTCTCGGTCTCTCCGGCCTCAACCTGTTCACCATCAACCATCTTGCCTCAACCATCACCAGCGCATCGCTCCGGCACACCATGGCCTCGAGGGGCCCTAACGAAGGCCCTCTACGGCCTGAAGTTGGCGATACCCTGATCGTGATACGTAAGCTTGCCTCCTAGCCCCTCCTTCTTTCTTCGCCAAACTGGTGATGCTGACGAATATCTTTGACATGCAGACGATTTCCAAGCTCGAAGCTCCGATGAATTGAGTCTTGCGAAAGGCGATCGAGTCGAACTCATAGAACGAGATGACGAGTTCGGCGATGGTTGGTTTCTCGGTCGCCACATGGCAAATAACAACAATGGACTTTTTCCCGAAGGTCTGCACCCGACGCTATCACCACTCTTGCGCGAGCAATAATTGACCATCCATAGTTTACACTAGACCGGCCCCCAGGATCGTTCCTACGAGCGCCTTTAGCGCTGCAAAGGCCCCAACTTCTCACCATGAAGAAGCCCAGGACTCGAGGGTTATAGGCAGCGCGGATGCGATCTCAAGGGAGGAGCCGGTTCCTAGCCGACAATCTGTGACGATCCCCCAACAGCCGGTGACTCTGCCTTTGAATAATATGAAATCCGAACCCACCCTGGCTTCGAGCGAACCCCCCATTCTGCCGGCCTTGAACCACCTCACCACACCAAGTCAGGATAGCCCTGTTCTGCACGAAACCCTCAACGTTATCAACGAGCATATCACGGATTTGCGATCGCCGGCGAGCAACGGTGGACTCCGAGCAACAGCGACCGATTCCGGAAGCGAGTATAGCAGCACACCCCTCGACCACCGAGCGTCTTATATCCATGGCGAGGAGACTGACGAGGAAGAGGAGGACCTCCACTCACGCGCCGAAGTTGAAGCTTGGTCTCCCGACGATGTGGCTGAATACCTTTTCACCTCAGGTGTAGAGAAGCACCACTGCGAGGTCTTCAGAGACCAGGAGATTTCGGGTGAGGTTATCTTAGGCATGGACCAAAGCTCGCTATTTATCAAGGCGTTCGATCTCGGCTCCGTTGGCCGGAGGTTGAAAACTTGGCACAAGATCAAGGCACTGCAAGATGAGGTGAATACTCACGGCCTAGAAACACGGCGGTCGACGCAGACGTATGGAAACGACGGCACTGAGGAAGTGAGACGCGTAAGGAGTCGAACGAACACCATCACCAATCGGCCAACGTCTATTCAGACGAGACGACTTTCTCTTTCGCAAACCCCGAAGGCCTCGCCAACGCTAGCCACACATCACGCGCAAGACAGCACAAATCGCGCCAGCCACATCAAGAGACCATCCGCGGCGTCTGTTAGGGAATTGCATCACTCACGTCGCCATTCTTCGTCGACCGACTTCCGCAATGCTGGAACACCTGTCGCTCCCGGACTGTCTCCCACCCCCAAGATTACCAACACTGGGACCTATCCAGGAGTGGATGTTACGCACAAGAAACAACCATCGTTCGATCGGAACTGGACTTTGGGGAGCGCTTACTCTCAGACCTCGCCACGACCACTATCCTCAACCGGTCTCCAGGATCTTCTTAGCCCGCCTGGACCAGATGCGCATGACACTTCTTCGGTAGAGATGGATCGAGGTTATTTCTCCGGAACGGACGTTGAAGGCAGCAGGCGACGGAACCTACTACGAAAGCGTGACAGCGGGGCGGAGTCGAGGAAGTCAAGTTACGCAGAAGAGCAAAGAGTTCGGAGTGCCACGGCCATCTCGCGGCAGTCAAGGTTCGGAAGTGTAGGATCCGTGGCAGAGGGCGGCATGTCTTCGGCGGCTCAGAAGTACTATGGTATCCAGTCAGGTCCTCATCGGCGAACTGCGTCAACAACTTCGGACTCGATTAGGAATTTGCCTCCAGCTGGTGAAGCTCCATCACCCACTGTCACCAAACTGGACACCTCGGTTGGATCAACTCGTTCAACTGCGTCCCCCAGCACGGCTAAGCATCAAGGATTCAACTCGGATTGGCTCGCTTCGGTGGTCAACAAGCCTATTGCTCTGGCTGGAGGCAAGGGTATGCGCGCGATATCCGACAACCTTGGCCTCGACCGATCCAAGACTGCAACGCCCACAGACTCAACAACCAAGGAAATTATGGTGGAATCACCCTCACGAACTGGGTCGACGACACCCTCGGGTGGAGCCAGCTTTGACCTTGAGTCTCCTGATACCGCCAAGAGTCCCAGCACGACAACAACGCAGTCGAACAAGAAGGGCGGAAAGAAGGGCAAGAAGGAGACGAGCGCCTACACGCGCGGCTTGCTCAAGATTTCGCCCAAGGAGGCGATGAAGGATGCCGATTATAGTGGCTGGATGAGGAAGAAGAGCTCGAACCTCATGACAACCTGGAAACCACGTTTGTTTGTTCTCAAGGGGCGTCGGTTGGCATACTATTACTCGGAGGACGATGAACAAGAGAAGGGCCTTATCGACATTTCGTTCCATCGAGTTCTCCCTGCCGATAACGAAAAGCTAACAGGCCTCCACGCCACTCTTACAAGCGTTGTCGGAAGCCAGGCAATGCCCGCGGACCCTGCTGACGCGGAACTGGAGAAGGGCGACGATTCCATCTTCATCTTCAAGCTTGTCCCTCCTCGCGCGGGCCTGTCGAGGGCAGTGAACTTTACCAAGCCAACAGTTCACTACTTTGCCCTCCCGAACTTGAAGCAGGGGCGATTGTGGATGGCAGCCCTGATGAAGGCAACGATCGACCGTGACGACACCAAGCCCATCACGACGAGTTATCAACAGAAGACAATTTCTCTTGCCAAGGCCAGGCAGATGCGGCACCGCCCGCCGGCGTTGATGAACCTCGATGAGGGCACTGAAGAAGGTGCTGCTGCTGCTGCTGCTGCGGCTGCGGCGGCGGCGGCGGCGGCGGATAAGAAGGATGCCAATGGCCTGGGCATCTCATACGATGAAGCTGACAGTGGCGTTTCTGGCGTGGATAAATTGGCCGGGCAAAAGGTTGAGGACGCCAAGACGAGTGTCGAGGCGGAAGAGAAGGACGTGCCACATGCCGCTTGAGGCCCACGAGATTCCCTCTGTCGTGTAGGGGTGGACACGCATAGGACGATGAATATTTGAGGCGACGTGCCGGGCTACCGGCGTCAACGGAGGGAGTCTTTGCTTTGGAATGGTGTGAGGCGTTTCGGTTCTTTCCTTGAGAATATTCCCCTTTCTTTCACAACTTTTTCTCCTCTTCTCATATAGAAGTTTGTCTTTGTTGATACCTTGGGCTCAATCAGGAGAGGACACCAAAAGCCTATCAAGAGTGGAAGTGGGCGAGCCAGAAGCAGATGGAGCGAGGAGGGATGGAGGGGGAGGAGGAAGCTGTTTACATGTTAATCTACGCACACGTGTGTGCTACGGACGCAGAAACACGAACGAGAAAGAATGACACGTAAGAGATGACGATGACGAAGACGGCTTCTTGTCAGTCCTTTCAACAAAAAATATGGATGGATGGATGGATGGACGGGATGGATGATTTGCCGGACTTGGGAAGGGGTTCTGTGGATGGGTACATATTAGCGACTTTAACCTCTTTTTCTTCCTCTTTGTTTGTAATCTGAGAAGAGACATTTTTCTTGGTGATGAGATGGAGCTTTGCTATTGCGTGTGCGGGCTTGAGGGATCTCTGTTGACCAGAATCTCAGGGGTGGAGTGGAAGTGTTGAGAGAGCAGACAGAGATAGTTATCAAGTACATGTGATATCACGAGGCGAGTTCAAAACAGCTCCTTTCATTCAATTCATATTGCATCTTGATTTGATTTAATAGCACAGTCAGTCAGTAAGTCGCTTGCTCTAGAGGTATATCGGGGGATATCAGCAAATGGGAACCCCCCCATGAAAAACTCCACGTCCTTGTATCGAGCAAAGTTTCAAGCCTTGATTTGTCGTCCGTTAGAATGACAGAGGCCAGCCAACCAACACAACGCCTTGCCTTGCCTGGCCTGGCCCTCTTGCTCTCGTACGTAACAACGTCGACATAACATTGGATATCCAGCACGCCCTTGCTTCGTTCGTATTCGTCATTAGACCGTCCAAAACGCCTCGAATGCACGTATACCCGATTTCGCCCTTTCCCTTCCTTTCCCTGCCCTCTCTTGCGCCGTCGACCGTAGTGGTACAACAAGAGAAAACACACGTCCTATTCCAGAAGCAGTAATCTAGGGTCATGAACCTTGGACTGTTTGATTCATGCCTTCCAACAATTGTCTGATAGACTTCATTAGATGCTGCTCGACGCCCTCAAAGTTACCAACTGTTTCACCCTCCCCAGGCGGGGGCACGATGCTGGCGTCTGCAAAACCTAGGACGCGGTCAATGGCAGACAGCGTGACCGCTTCCGCCTTGGCCTCACCTAGCTTCGCCCTCAGCGCCTTGACTGAGACGTCCTTGAAACCTGTGAGAGAAGCAAGAACTCTGGGTTCTAGAACGGGTGGTAGGTCACTGGCAGGCGGAGAAGCGGAAGCTGCTGGCCCAGGGGTAGGGCTGTTCTTGGTGAAGCCTTCCATGACTTGACGGATGCCCTTCATGCAGATGCTCTCCATCTTGTCATTCTCTGTTGCCTGCTTTTTGAGCCCAAGGCATCGATTGAGAGCCGACATTACTATGCCTTCGGATCTGGGGTTACGAGCCCTGTTCAGGTTCAACACCAGGCCGTTCTTGAGGTTGACGACAGCCGCAAGAAGACGCGGGTCGATAACTGGGCGGGCTGGGGTAGCAGTTGCTGGTGCTGCAGCAGGTGGACGACTTGGCTGAGCAGCGGCAGTAGCAGCAGCAACAGGTTGGGAAGCTGGCGCAGGTCCAGGAACAGTTTTGGCTGCTGCCAGTGCTGGAGGTGGTTGAGTAGACGCCACTGCTGTGGGTGCTGTGGGCGCTGGATGCCCATCTTCGCTCTTGACCGGAGGGTTTGCTGGCGGCGGCGGCCTCGGCGCATATGGTGAGCTGTAGGCGCCTGGTTGAGGCCCGCCGAGTTGGGGCCGAGCTGGAGCTGGCGGGGGCCCATAGCCTGCCGGCAGCTGTGCGGGTGCTGGCGGTTGTGTCGGCGCTGCCTGGGCCGGTTGACCCGCGGCTGGTTGGCCGGGGGTTGGCTGGCCGGGAGCTGGAGGTGAGGCCGATGCTACGTAAGGCTGCACCGGCCGTGGTGCTTGAGCTTGAGCTTGAGCCTGCTGTGTGTTGTAGGCCGGCATTTGATATGCCGGAGGTGCTTGGCCAGGAGGGTATCCAGGAGCCCCAGGTGCCACGTGCTGCGCAGCATTGTATTGATACGAGTACTGCTGGTTGTAGGCTTGACTGGCTGCCAGATTATTCCGGTCAGGAGAGGATGCCTTTCTCTTCTTCCCTGCGTCAAGTTCAACGCCTGGGACTCGAGACCAGAGGTTGGTAGTCTCGTCCTTCCTGAAAGCCTCGTTCCCAATGAGATTGTGCCGCACACTACTCTCCCATCCCTTGGTCTCAGTGCGGAAGAAGAAGTATGGGTATCGTTCGCAGATTCGCTTGTAGATCTGCTTAAGAGTGAGGCCATCCGGTCCTGCTGCCGTGAGCGTCTCGTCGATGAGCACGCCATAGTTCTTGTTCGGCTTCTGAAGCTCCTCTTTAGTGTAATCATTGACATTGAGGTTAAGAGGCGGTGACTTGGGGCGGGCTTTCTTCTCTTTCTTTTCTCGGGCACGCCTCTCAGCGTCCGAGCCCTCAGCGCCATCTTCCTTGGGTTTGCGAGGCTTGTACTTGCGTTTCTCAGGTCGCTCACTGGCATCATCAGGCAGAGGATGCTTCCTAGGTCTCCCCACCTTGCGTTTGATAGGTGGTTCAACCGGGGGGGCTTGTGGCAAGGTCTTCTTGGCCATCTCTTGCTGCTGCTTCTTTAGCAATCGTTGTTCCCGTTTCGACATGATGCCGTTCTTTGGAGGTCTGCCCGGGCCTCGCTTCTTGGGGATCTGAGGCATCAGACCATGTGGTTGTAGTTCAGGCTCAGGTACCGATTCTGGTTTGACGAAGGGCTCTTGTACCGGAGCAGACCTCTCCAGCCCCGGCTCTTGCTTTGGTTCTGGCTCTGGTTCAGCCTCCACTGTTTCCATCGGTTCAGCTTCTTCAGCTTCTTCGGCCTCAGCTTCGGCCTCCTCCTCCTCCTCTTCTTCTCCAAAGTCGGACAACTCAGGCGGGCTTGCCACCTCAGAGAGCTCATCGCTCGTGTCCTGGACTTGCCCATTGACATGCGAGGATTCAAAGTCGAAACTCATCTCCTTGCCACCATGGGCATGTCGTTTCTGAACTGCAGTTTCCTCTTCCACGTCCTCCTCAGCACCTGTCCGTCCCCGCTCAACTCCATTAATTAGAAATCGAAAGTCGATGTCCTTGATCTGGAGTCGATCACCACATTTCAGCACCACCTTTTCGCTCTTGTAGTGAACATCTTCGCAAAAGAAGCCATTCTTATGGAGAGGAATGGCCTCAAAGACACCCTCCTTCTCATTGTACGCAATCTTCAGATGCTCTCGCGAGATGGCCTTGGTCTTGGACGCAATGTTGGGACCTGGTGAGTGGATACCGATAAAAGGGACGTGCCAGGGTGACGGTCGTAATGATGTCAAGTCTACTGCCGCAGCGCCGGGGGTATGAGAAACATATTGTCGATTAGAGATCATGTTTTCTTGCGCCTGCGCCGCCGCCTCATCGTTGTCGTGCTGTGATGAACCTTGAGTACTAGTCTTTCGTCGCTTTGCTGGCCGGCCACTCTCTCCGTTGTCCGACTCGGGGCCCAACATTCCTCCCTCCTCGCTCACGTAGGATTTACTAAATTTGCTGCGGTCAGGTCCCCTTGGAGGTGATGGAGGTGGAAGGCCATTTTCTGCATGTTGTTCAACACGGCGACGATAAGCTTCGTCACGCTTCTCATCGCGACGTGCCTGCTCCAGTGCGCGCTGATCTCGTCCGATAATGACGGCGTATGTAGTCATCTGGAAGACACTGTCGGCAAACTCGATGCGAGCAAACGACTCGAGGGTCTTATCAGCGTTCGCCTGACGGATCGAGTTTGCCGGAGCAAGGCCATTAAAAAGGTTCGTCCATAGGGTTAGGCAATGTGACCTGTGAGGGGGTAATTGTAGTCGGCGGTGCAGCCATTGAAGCCAGGGCCATCATCATGTACGCATGCTGGTTAAGCGTGGGCAATACCGGGTTATACGGCGTCGAGGGCGCGAATGGTTCAGCCATGTTGTTTGCAGGGAGATCCATCTGCATCGGAGTAGTTTGTTGAAGCTCGACAGCACTGTTTGATGGCGCACTCGCGTCAACGGGGGCAGGAGCATCGGGCATCGGGTGGTCGTTGGAGTTTGCATCGACAGGAGCCAAAGCCTGTGCACTAGAAACCGCCTCTTGCGATCGTGTTCCAAGCGCGGCGTCGGCGTTGAGAGCAGATGTTGCGAGAGTGTTCAGAGCGGATCGGGACGGCGGCGTCGAAGGTGGAGGCTGCGACGCCGGCGCTGTCGCCGAAGCAGAAGTTGAAGTTTCTCGATTCGGAGTCGAGGGTCTCGGTATTGGAACGGTCGAGGATGCTGTTGGCGATGTTGTTGACGGGACTGTTGGAGCTGGAGCTGGAGCTGGTGTGGGTGTGGGTGCCGATGGAGCAGCGGCAGTTGGCGGAGGAGGTGGAGGCGCGGCGGATGTTGCTGATGATGATGATGAGGACTCGGCGACAGGGCCTGCAGCCGTTGAAGAAGGTGCATTTGCGGAAAGTGAAGCAGAAGGAGGCGCCGAAGTGGCCCCCTTGGAGTCGCGACTGTCGGCGTCGCTGGCATGGGCGGTGGCGGCCACTGTCGCTGTCGCTGTCGATATCGGTGCCGGAGTCGTCGCGACCGCGACCTGGGGTTCCGAGCGGTTCCCCAGGGCGTCGGGCAGGCCATTGCGGCCGGTCATGGACGAAGTCATCGCTGTTCGCAGGAGCAGCTCCTTCGTCGCTTCGCCCTCACGGGGGTTGTGACTGACGACGACGGGACTCGACTTGGGCGCCGGGGCCGTGATTTTTGTCGAGAATGACCGTTTTGGGGTGCAAGGGACGGGGAAAATAAAAAGGTTCGAGACAAGGGAACGAGGCTTTCGCCTGGGTCCTTTGAGCCGCGATGTCTGGGAGGGTCAGAGGGGGGAAGGCTGCGCGCCGTGATTGGCCTGAGGGGGGGCTCCTTCCCTCACGGGCTCCGAGTCTCCTCTCACTTGCTAGCCCGACTGGTGATGGCTCCTGCCGCTAGTACCCATAGGACAAGGAAGGGACGACCGCTGTGACGATGAGCGCTGTGACCGTTGAAAGCCTCCTTCCCTACAGTATCGTTGGAATGAGATGTTGGAGTGTAGATGGGAGCCCTGTTTAAGCTAAAATGTTGGAGAGTTTTTTTTTTGGCTGACAAGACGCCGAATGATGGGCGACACAATTGTCTTTTTGGAGTGCAGGCGGTGATTTGGCTTGCGTCTTGGTTTCACGGCGCGCCATTGGTCGTTCATTCCTTGTTATTCAGGAAAGAAAAACAATCTGGGGGACCTAAGGAAACGGGTGCGACTTACCTCCCCTGCTAATTCTAGCTTCGATGATTCACAAGGCAGTAGCTACCTACCTGCCTACCCAAACGCGCTATCATTATCGTATCAGATGATAACGATCAATAACGATGGAAGCTCACTTTCATTCAATCTCCTCTCATATTTCTGTTCGTTCTGTCAAATGTGAGCGTTCGTCGCTTCACATGACATGTTCCTGATAACCAGGGATACCCGTGCATCAGTAGCTCAGATGAGGCCGTCTCCAGAGGCACCATGAACCAAACAAATAAACATTCCTCCAGGCACCTACACAAGCCTTGTATCTCAGTCTGCATCGTGGTTTGATGTGGTGTACGTGGTGCATAAACCTCCTTATTCACGTTGTGATGGATGACGCGATGGGATCCGGCCAAAGCACCTATGTTCAACTTCGATGAAGCCCTAGGCTTGAACATCAACTTGGTACTCCTACCTCCTAGCCATAGAGAAATGTCGTATATCTGAAGGATCTATCTGATGATGTATTCACGCCTTCTCGTGCCCAACAAAAATGCAACCTAGAACCCAACGCCAACGTGGTGAGATAAGCTCCAAGCCTCGTGCTCATATTCTGAGTCAACGATAATGAGTGTCGCGCAAAGAATCCGTTGACCATAACACGTGTCAATGCCAATGCCAATGCTAAATGTCTACGAGAGAAAGAAACAATGCAAAAGTCAAACGCCGTAAGAATGCGAACGGTCATCAGCCAATGCCCTGTGCTTGACAAACGACCCGTGTCAAGATCAATGAAGAAGGGAGTCACGCTCAGTTGGGAAGATTCCTCGACTTGAGTGCCACTTTGCCAATCGCTCAGAGAGCCGGTACGCCCCATGACATAGCATGCCCGCCAGGAAGCCGACAGCATCGTTTCGAAAGGCCAGGATTCCAGCAGTCGTCATGAGCATGACGGTCCATCTCTCGGTGCGCTCCTCGTCAGAGAGGTCACGGTGTCGGCGAACATCTTGTCGCGCAGCCGTTTGCCACAAATCGGATGCCCCTTGGTTGAGGCTCTGGCCGACCTTGGCCAGTTCGAGGCCGGCCGCTATAACCATGATGCCGAGGAGGCTCTTGGGATAGTGCCGCAAGAGGTCAACCAGAGTTTCACCAAAAACAAGGCCCATGATCAACTTGAAAAGGCCGAGGATAATGATACTGGCGCCACTACGAGCCCCAAATCGGTACTGCGCGGCCAAGCCCCCGGCACCGTGACAGACGGGCATGCCTCCGAACCAGGTGCTCGTAAGATTCATCAAGGCCACGCTGATTCCGATAGAGCCCACCGAAGGCGTAGGAATATCGGGCAGAAGATCCTGAGATAGTGCGCTGACGGCGATGATAGAGTTGAGCGTCGTCAGGGGTAGCTGGCCGATGGCCATCCACAGCGCAGGTGAATCGTCCTTCCCAACCCATCGAGGCATGACAAACTGAGGATGCCACACATGGAACCACGGCAGACTCTGTTGGGATATGAGAACCTGGACAAAAGCCAATAGTAGAGCGAGAACGAAGAAGAGCAACGCATAAGGGAAGCGAGATAGCTTCTGGGTACCGATGAGAGCAAGAAAAGCAACCAAAGCCCAGATGCGGTTGTCAAGAGCTGGATGAACCCAGTGAAGAGGTTGGAGCAGCGATGAGCCAGCCCCTAGAATCAACGAGAGACCAGCTCCTAGCTGGATACCCTTGACCACAGGAATAGGAACGACACGCACAACCCATCGCAAGAGGCCGGTGACACTCATGATGAAGACGGCAGCGCCAACCCACTGTCCAGCAGCGGTTACTACACTCATAGCAGAGCCATTTGAGATGGCTGCCGAGGCAATGGCCTAGATAGAGAGCAAGATAAGTCAGCCTGCTTATCCTCAAGAGACCGAGTGATCCGGGAGAGTTGCTCGTAGGCTATATATGCCACTGACCTTCATAGGTTGAACGGGAAGAGGGATGCCATAGAAGACACCGGTGAGGATATTAAACAACCCCGAAAATACGAGGGTGGTACCGAGATGGATGGACCCTTGGGCGGCGAGGGCGATCATGAGCGGCAGCAGAGTGCCCAGATCGCCAAGAGACCCTGAGATCTCAGCCCATGGCGCGGCGCGAACAGTTGCGAGGTTGTTGCGGTTCAAACGGCGCAGGTCACTGAGCCAAGAGGGCGCCATGGCTTGTAAGGGGCAAAGGCTGCGGGCAGCTTGCTAGGATGCGTTGATTATTGAAGAGCGTCAAGTATGTGAGAGGCCCAGCACGGGAGAAGCCTGGACTCTCACAACCTGTATAACCGCTGCAGCCACCAACGGCGACGACGCAGCTGTTTGACAGCGTCAGTGCTATCCCTGTCGATCTGCCCGGCGTTGCGTTGCGTAGGCTGTTGGCGCTCAACTCAGAGGCAAGAACAGTATCAGCAAGGGCATCAAGTTCCGGAACCTCGGCAGAAGTGCGCGGTTTTGGGCGCTGACAGAAAGGGTAAGGTTGGCGGCCTTGGAGGAGAGAAGAGGCGTCGTGTTGGGTGGGAACTCCAACGAGGAGGGCCTGTATGACAAATGACGCGACTCAAGCAGGTGCATCCGCTGGGAACGTCGGTGACGATGCCTACAGAAGCAAGAAGGCTCGCCGCGGCTACTACTGTATCATGAAGCGGAATTCGAGATGCAAGAAAAAGCCGCAATGCACGGGTGCTATGTATCCAACCCAACCAGGGCCACGGGATCGTTCCTTGATTCGCTTCATGCCCATGTCTCGTCTATCCTGTCCTGTGCTGTGCATTCACGTGTATAAGTCGAGCATATATCCACCCAGGGTTCAAGGTCATCTGCCAGCCTCATCGGCGCAGCTGGCTGACCGACGAAAATGCCTCTTGGCATCCGTTGAAAGACGGTGACTATAGAGTCCAAGCCAAGTACTGCACCGCCTAGAAAACCAAGAGGCACGTTCGCCGCTTCGCCAAGGGCCAAGCCGAACCCCAAGAAACAACTGGATCTTTGATCAGCTGCAGCTCGCTGGGCAAACAGCATCCAAGCAGCGGAGAAGCCATGCAGGACCTGGAGATCCATGGATACGTGGGCGCCCGGCTGGAGTGACTTAAGCAGGCTATTGGACTCGTGACATTCATGCTTCCATTCAGAGCTATTGGAACCCGCGTCAATGGGGAAACCGCTCGAGATCCGTCTGGAGGGGAGACGGTATGCTGCGCATGCACACATCCAGCAGCAGCGTGGAGGTGTCCTTGGGGCGCTTCGAGGCTTGAAGTCTTACAGAGAGCTTGACCTCATTGGCGACGGCTGATACCACTAACAACGTACCCCATACTTTCGCGGCTTCGTTCCTGTCTTGGCTCTGTCCCGGGCCTTGGTGACACTGGCTGGGATCGGTTCTGGAAGCCAATGGCGGCGGGATAGGATCCCTAGGTACAAATTGCGAGCGGTTGATACCTCTGAGGTCCTTGCCGAAGCGCGTGCCTTTCCTTGGGTCAGCCACCAAGCAAGCATCCAGCCGCGGCGCTGGCCGCCGGAGAGTGCAGTTTGACGTGTTACGGTGTTTCGACTTGACGTCTGCACCCGTACAGTATAGTTCTTATCGCACGCATCATGAGCATGTGAGGAGATGCGAGGCCCAGGATCTCATCTGTGGCAATAGCCGGTGCAGGTTCCAAAGATACAACACCTAACCCAGAATGCCATCTCGTAAAAATATGAGACTCTCTGTCTCTCAATCTCCTCGGGACAAGGCTATGAGGTCATCGGCGGCGGTTGTCGCGGAGGAGGCTGGTAGCCGGGGCCCAGCGCCGGTGGTAGAGAGGCGTGGGCGACGGTAGCGAGGCGGGCGCCTCCCGGGGACAAGTCGGCATCTGGGGTGAGAAAAACCCTTGCAGGCATCGTCGTTTATCCCTCGTCTCCCGGGACTTCCAGGCGGGATTTGCACGAAGGATGGATGGCCCGGGCAGGCTCCTGGTTTGTTCCAGCTCCTGGCCCCCGGTCCAGACTTTGGACCGCGATGACACCGGGGGGCGGCCATGGCCTGTAAGTAACAGCCGCCGAATAGCGGGTGAGTCCGTCGGACGAACACTGAGTGAGCGGTCCTATTCGAGGACCTGCACTGATGTCGTCTTGATATTTATGCTGGGCACTGTACACTACTTGATAGCGTTGGGGTGGAGGAGACGAGCCTTGTGGATGAGCCAATGCAGGTGCTTTCAGTGGTCAGCCACGGATGTCGTCCTCTCCACTTGTGAAGCCTTCTGCGCGCATCATGCCCCCAGTTCCAGTCCCAGGGCCAGCAGCGAGATAGTGACAGACAAGATCCATGTCGTATCATGGGAGCCCCCATGCCATGTCCTGCACAACGCAAGTGTCAAGATGAGGCCTTTGTCCTGATCATGACGACACAGTCGCTCTCGGCCCTCGCTTGTTTGACTCGCGAAATCGCAAAAGCGTTCCCTCGCCCGGGAAGAGCTACAGTATCGAACAGGAGTGTGAGTCTCTTTTTCTTGTTCGGTTGCCTCGGGCAGGCCGGAGTGGGCAATTGGCCATTGATAGACAGAAATTGGTCCCGCAGCGCAAATGCAACCTCCGGAAACAGAGGATGCGCGCTTCTTCCCGGCACTGGGGCTTGCCTTGGTGCCGGTCTCTAGCGTTGGTGTGTCTTTGATGCTGGTGGTGCTGGTGTCAGGTCCTTCTAGCCTCCACAGTGTCGTGTGTAACTGTGGAGAAGCCAGTGGGGACGTGGCTTTTGAGATGGGGCTCGCCCGAGGAACTTGGAGAGAGTCCGTCGCTCTCTGATACAGCTCAGATGGCTTTTGATGCGATGCTTTCCAGTGATGAAACGGCTGAAGAAGCAAGGCTTTTTGAGTGTACAAGTCCATTGGCAATCCATTGAGTCTGGCAGAGGAGAGAAATGTGCCGAGGAACGGAGTAGGCCGTCAATTGGCTCATCAACGGACAATGCCAGTCGAGGTCCAGTCTCATCTCCCATCGCGAATGTAATCAAACAACAAAAACAACAACAATAGCTACTGCGATGGAGAAAAAGACGTGAGATAAGTGAGGCCAGAACCCTCGATCCGGTTCTGGAGAAACGGCACGAGAATGGAGCCGCCTTCATCTTGGACCCCTTTCGCAATCTCTCTCGCATCGTTCTAGCGACGGGTTATCATGACCGACAGGACTGGACAGGACCGCTGTCTATCATCGAATGGACATTGATGACCAGAAATTCGCGCAGTTCATCTTGTCGCAGAACAGAGAGCAGAGGCACTCACTGAGATTGCACTGTACCAACACTGTACTTGATGCAGAGCTTCTGCACGCTGCAATCTGCTTGCTTCGCTGCATGGACTCACTCACGCATGCATTTCCATGGCCCTGTGGGCCGTGGGACCACGAGTGGGATGGAGCTTGAAATCGGCAAGGCTTCCCCACATGGGTCATCTCACCGCACCGCCCTTGACTGCCGTGTTCCGAGTTGCACCAGAGATGGCCCTCTGTGTGTCCTGTCGTCTTTTTTTTTTCTCTCACGTCGGATATTGATGGCTGGACCGGCCGCCTTGCCTGCCTTGCTACCCAGGGTCTAGCGCCAGTACGGGACCTGAGCGTATCGAAGCTAGTACCAGAGACTGGGGCTCGCGCCGCTGTACAAGCGGCCCGTTCGTGGAGTGAGCAATTGACGAAACGCTGGCCTCGTCTGGAGGCTGGAAGCGGTATGGCCCTGTAGAGTCGATGTAGCTGGTGACATGGGAGCTACCTCTTGTCGAGGTATGCGGATGCGATGGGTTTCGCCATCATGAAGAGACGGGAGTCCCTAACGACCTGGGGAGTGAGCGATTATTACAGCGCACTTGGCTGATCGGAACTCGACCTCTCTGTTTTCCAGGACCTCCAATTCGTTCGTTGGAGGTTGGCAGGCATAATTCTCGCGAATCTCGGGTGCCTCTCGGCGTCGCCTCATTGATGGTTGGATGGATGGTTGTTGGGAGGAATTGTTCGTCCATCATCCTCGGTCAACCTTTGTTGTTGTTGTTTGGTCTGGCCCGGGCTGGGTGGAATATGCCTCGTCAAACTTGCTGATCCTGTTACCTTTTTGGCGGAGCTTTCCTCCAGCCCTTTCCTTTTCTCTCGACTCGCCTTGCACTTTCCTCGAACCCGTTCTAACCGTCCGTCCCATTGAGTCCTGACTCTTTGCTTAAAAACCTCCCTTCAGGACTTCAGGCACGCCAAGAAGATTCCAATTGACCATCCCAAGTGACAACCAGCGTTGTTTTTGTTTTGCAGGTTCGCAGACCCAGCAGCGCCCATCTTGTAAGTCCCACTTGCTAGCTTCTATTGTCACTCCCCCCCGTCTCATCCGTGCCCATATGGATCTCCGCTACGCAGCTGGAACATCATCATCACCCAGAAATCCACTCATCCCAGGGCCCTTTTTCCGCGTCAGGTTCGCCGCACAGTGCGTGCCGTGAAAAGACCGCACCACAATCCCCAAATGCCTGTTTATCCCGCCACCCTCTGCCTACCACCCTGGACGCCCACCCCCTCCCCCTACCACTAACACTAACAGCGAGAAGAGAGAGAGAGATGGACGGGACCCTGGCCTCCACTGGCTCTGCTCACGGCGCTGCCTTGCAAGCTTTTTGCTCTGCTTGACTTGCCTGCCTCGCCCTTGGCCTGCCCTGTACTTTCTCGTCCAGTCGAGTCCACTTTCTCTGGCCCAAGCTTTTTTTCGGGGCGTGACGCTGTCGTCTCCACTTTTTGCGACCTTTGGTGTCTCTTGTGCCGAGAGCTGATCAACAAAACCACAGCAAAGCCCGCCTTCGCGACCAGAATCACTTGCTGCTTCTTCATCACCCTCCAAGCTTCAAAAGGTATGCCACACATCTTGTCCTTTTGCTGCCGTTACTGCGCGTTTTCCTGCCCCCGACTCAAGCCCATTGTTCGATCCGACCATCACCAATTCCAAGTCAAGACCCCCAAGTCCATGGCCAACCATCATCTGTCTGCCCTCCATGTCGCCCGACACGCCGCCGCCGCCTCTGTGCTCTCAAGATCCCGGCCCCTCTGCCGGCCTCTGCGCCTGGGATGATGGCTGTCAATGACGGCTGCCAAGCAAATGCGCCGATACGGTTTTGCTCGCCCTCAACTCGCTCGCTCGCGGCTCAATTGAAGGACGGCTTGGTCATGATTTTTGGAATTGGTGTAAACTGGACGCTCAATGGTCTTGGCTCGGGGCATCTGGAAGCCTCGGCATCGTCATTTTTCACATCGTCTAGACAATAACATAACTAACATTAATTAGCAATCTCCACTCTCGACACAATGGCCGCCATCAAGTCTCTCATCACCCGCGACGAGGTCGTCAACCAGCTCGTCAAGCGCGAGAAGAACTGGGCTGCCCGGGAGCCTGGTGTCATGGTCGTCTTTTGCATTGTCGGTGTCGGTACGTTGCTTCACTATTTACTCTGGCAAGATCGCAAATTCTAACTACCGCAGTTGCCATCGCTCTCATCGGCCTCTTCATCCACAAGAAGCTGGCCGCTCGCAAGGCCAACAAGGCTGTTGTGGTCTAGACGACGTTAAGATGCCAGGGGTCGAGGGGAGAGGAGGGTGGCCCGAGGCATAGTCATGAGCGTCTTTTGGATTATATGCCTCGGGGGCCCTCAAGTGGTGTTACGACAAGGTGCCTTTCTGCGACACACCGGGTGACCGACTGTGACCCCGTATCCCAGTCAAATATCGGTTACGTCCCCCATCAAATTCCTCGCCCGCCGCCCTGGTCGGCCCGGTCGCCATCAACGCTATCGGCCGACGAGAGCGGTGTGCGACACTCTGTACATACCCTCATACCACCGGATCGAGTGGGACAAATGTGCTGGAGGACGGGTTCTTGTCGAGTGTTCGCGGCAAGGTGGCTGTATTCTATATTCTAATGCTACTGATACCTACCTGTTTGAAGCAATGCAATTAATTGTTTCTCCTTACCGATGATGATCAAGTTCAAGCATGGGTGAATGAACGAGTATCGTGAGTCTTCGGCCCGAACCAAGTTTATAATGAATCGATCACGACATCATCGTTTGCACAAATGGACGTCGTAATCGGCAAGGCTTCTCGCTTGAACGAGAGATCAATGAAGAACACAACCATGGTAACAGCCTTGCTCATCTCAAATTTTTACCAAGACACCCTTCAATCCCTCAACTCTCACCAATGTCCTTGCATCAGTCTGCATACTTCCCATTAAGCTTCATCGCCTCTATGGGGACTCTACAATGTAAACCATTCATCTGGGGTGCATGTTCCGGCTGCGAGAAACGAAACCGCGCTGCAAACCCGTCTGTATCTTACAAAAAGTCTATCTAAGTCTAAGCACTCATGCATACAAGTACACAGCCCTGCTTCCAATTGCAGGGAGATTATAGAGTAAAAGAACTCAGTATCCTTCTTTTGCTAACATGTCGGCAATGTCCAGATAAAAACGCAATAGCGTTAAAGGTCCTTCTTATGCCCATCCACTCGCGCACCGTCCATCCCATCCGGTTCGACCAGTTGATCAGATCCAAATGGCTCACCCCGAGGAGAGTCCCCTTGTATGTGCCCCAGTGGCTACTCTCGACGCTCACGAGACCGTCGTTGGGTCCCTCGGCCTTGGTCATCACGGCATGTGGGTGCCGGAACGGGCTCAACAACGCCGGTCGCTCAACGGCCGCGCCGTATGAGAAGTAGTGCACGTCGGGGCAGTCGGGGGTGCTCGGGTTGAACTCGTCAGCCATGTATCGCCTTGTCAGTTGCGCAAAGGCCGCGGTGCCGAGGCCTGCCCGTTCGAGCATCCAGTATAGCCTGGGGAGGTGTAACGGCGAGACCTGCTCGTCGAGGAGGTAGTCGGCAAAGGCACTTCCGCGATGCGGCGTGGCGACGGTTACGAGGGCAGCGACTCGGACTGGGAGGGGCTTGAGGTGGGCGAGCATGTATCGAGCGTCAAGACCGCCCATGCTGTGTGCGATGATGGTGACGGCCTCGGGGGCTGGCGCATGGGCTTCGAGGGCAGAACGGAGGGCGGCAGCGCGATCGGCGATGGACGAGGACGGAGGTACGGTAGGTGTCAAGACCGTTGCCCCCTGTGCGGTGAGGGCATCTCGAATGCCATGCCAGTATTCGACAGCTGGGAGGTAGGATGCGAGGCGTAGCTCAGCAAAGCCGAAGAGACCGTGAGCGAGGACGATGGGATATTTTGGAGTCTCTGCCAAAACATTAGCAGAAGCCTTCACACCTCTACCCGCCTTCTTTAAGTTGTTCTAGGGGAGTATCAACATACTGTACTTTTCTCGAATCGTGGCATAGTCATCCGATATCTCCCTTCCCAAAGCTTTTATCCTCGGGTCTTCAGAACGCCGCAGATACCAACCAGAAGAGAAGCCTCGACTACCAATTGAAAGCCATTGTGTACTTGATGATGGTCTTGGCGATGCCAAAATGAGCGCCCTGCGCAAAGGTGCCGATCTGCTCATGGATCTTTGAGTCGCATGAGTTTGGGGATTATTATTATCGTTCTGTAAAGTGCCTCGGACGGCTCGGCGTTGGGGGCGGCAGGTGGAGGTGACGTCACGGATGGATTTTTTGCGCTGGTGATTTTACTGGTCGAGAGGCTTTGGAGTTGGTCCTCACTCAAGGGACTCGATTATTGGCTTGAAAGTACGAACCACGGACTGTTGTCTCAGTAACACTTGGACCAAAGACCACGGGGATTTATAAATAACTGATCAAGAAAGGCGAATAACAAATCTTGGCGTGATCAGTAGTCGTGTGTCCTCACTGAGATGGTGGCCCTCGATCTGCCCTCACCCTAGACGGGTAATAGACTCAGAGCCAGACCAGTCATTTGACTAGGTAGAGTTCAGTTTACAGAAACAATTTGAACATATCAGGGCATAAATTTCCTCCCATTATGATCTACGTCTCATTTACTTAAGAAAGACACATTGTCTGTCATTTAAGCCGGTTATACGATGAGACTAGAGTGTTTTTGCTGGAAAGGTCGGCTCAGTTAGAACCAGTCCCGACGCTGTACGGTACATTTGAAACCCAAACATCTGTCATTCGCATCGCACCTCACATCCAGCCTGGCCCTGTTCGCCATCACTTTAGAGTAGCACACTGAAGTGGAGGTGAGCAGTTGAGCCTCAGATTATCGACTATGTATGGCACATCTAGATAAACTCCTTTCTGTATCCTTTTCTATCTCGCCTCGGGAATAGGTTGTGATAGGAGGCGGCTCGAACATTGAAACATGAGCGGCTCAGTGGTCCTCGATGATTTCACTTCATGGCGGGAGTCTGGGCGAACGGTCGGGCGATCAGTCATGACACATGAATCCCTCATGTGGGTAATATATTAATCCCTCTTCATAAACCTCGTCTCCGAAACTCCTGACCGATCAAGGGCAAAGCGCATGCTACTGGGTATGATCCAACGGGCATCTAACTGCATTACTCTCCCAAGTCCCCAGCCTTCCATCCCATCCCATCCCATCCCATCCTATCCCCAACGCCCGCTGTCGTCATTACAGTTGAGTGCATTAGAAGTTAAACATTCAAGCCGTGCTTTGAAACGCTTTAGTTCTTTTCAGGTGGCAACTGGCTCGGTGCGTTTTCGTTGGTGACGCCACTGTAAGCCGGCCGTGATTGCATTCCATCAAAGGGACCTGACAGGTTCTCTGCCATGGCCTCATCGTAGCTGGGCGGCGCGTCATCATATGGTGGTGCGTCCTGACCTGGTGCCAGTTGCGGCGGGTATAACGGATCATGAGCTGGCTGAGGAGGTACTTGATGAGCAGCCTGAGGTGGTCGATGTTGCTGTTGTTGAGGTGGTGCCATTGAGGCACTCGCCGTGTTTGTTCGGGGTGGTAGACGAGGAGGCAGGCCGTTGGCGGGTGCATTCCCAGTAAAGGTCGCTCGTCCCGGCCGGCCGGACCTCGCTGCCTCGACCAGCTCGGGTGGTGGAGTGATACCGGAAAAGACCTCCAGCTGAGCAAAGAACAATGGTAGATATATGACCTGGGCGTTCTTGGATGGGTCTCTGGATGCAATACCCTTCTTGGGTTTACCCCAGGACAACCCAAGCTTGACCTCAAGCTCATATCTTCGGGAGAGGTTGCAGGTAACAAAGGATGGTGCGACGGTGTTGGGGAGGGGCATATTCTTCCACACATCGTCGGGAATTACTAGCTCCTTTCCAACCTCATCCTCTGGCGAGGAAGTCAAGGGGATGTTGAGGTTGGAGTTGGAGGCGACCACCCACCTGTTGAGCTTCTGGTTGTGAAGCTCCTGAGCCCGAACATCGGTACGGCCGATCAGATCCATCTGAAAAGATACCAGAAAGACCTGATCCGGGTTGTTGTTCAGCTTCTTTGCAATAAGCCTTAGCGGGATGGGCTTATTGCAAGTCAGTATACTGGGGTGGGGCAGACGGGCCGAAATCTCAATGGCCGGGGCCGGGGCGGTTTCGGGAGACGGCTCCGGGGTGGAGGCCGACTTGGAGTCTTCACTACCCTTGAAGCCGAAGAGCGTACTGCGCTTCTTTTCCGGCGCGGGGGACCTTGGCCGGAACGTAAATGGCCTGCGAGCAAAGGCTTCCTGGGCCGTAAGCTTCGGCCGTGGCGGCTCGATGGGCAAGAACTTGAGGCCAATCTGATAACGCCAGTTCTCTTTGAGCAGCCCCGGACGCTGGATCGTGACCTTGATGTAGTAACGGATTTCAGCTTCCATGGGATATCCAGTCAGTGAGGGTGGCAGCGTGCGAGTGACATGGCGAAGGTAGAGTTGCTTGCTTCCGTCCATGACCCTCACACCCCCGATACCAAAAAGGCCACCACCTCCAAAGCCGCCGACATTTGCCATGCCACCGATCTTTGACATGGCCTCAGGGTCGCTGCAGGCATTGTTGATGGGAAGCTTGAAGTTGAATGGGAACTCATGCTCGCCTGCTTGGAGCGGGTATGAGCCATATGGACTCGAGGAGCTGGCGTAGTAGTCATCTGGAAAGACCTGCTGGAGCTTGTAGAGGATCTTGTGGTTCTCAGTTGCAAGGGTGCCAGGGGGGCGCTGAGGAGCTCCTGGTGGCCTAGGAGCGTAATCTGCATCAAAGGCGTTGGGAGCTTGTAGAGCCGTACCTGACTCGCCTTCAAGCTTGACCACGATACTGCCAATTTGTTCTGCGCGGTTGAGACCCAAGATGATTCGGCCACGGATGAAGTCAAGATTGGTGTAGAACTCAGGCTGCTGGTCCAAAGCTATGCGGATGGACATGATGGGCGAATAGTAGCTCCGACCAGAACACGAAACAGAGATTGGTGTGCGACGTGAGGTGATGGAGGAATGAGACGATTTGGGCCTAATGGCCCAATGAGGTGCGGTAGCAAATGGGGTGAGCGGAGAGTGATGTGCCCTTTGATGACCAAATAGGGCGGCCGTATGAGTTGTATGCAGAAATTCAGACCTGGATTATCCTTCTCAAAGACGCCAGAAGTTGGTAATTTTTCATGGATACCGATGTTTGCATGAGAAGCGGTTCATAAAGCGTTGGTCTGGGGAAGCTTCGGATGGAGCTGCGTCACCGATGCTCAGCCCCCCAGCCAAGCCCCCATGTGGCGGGCTGTCCGGACGTTGAGAAGGAGTGGCTCAGGCATTATGTCATGTGGCTCAGTTACTCGTGGCTAGTGCTTTTCGCCTGGACCACGGACCACGGAGCTCACGGCGTCCGGAGCCACTTGTGACCGACAGGACAGACTGCCGCGCCAAACTGCCAGGACCATGGGAGGTCCTTTTAAACAGCCGCTCCATTCATCCTGAATCTTTCAACCTCGCCGCAAAAGTCCCTCCAGGCAGGGATAGTTCTCCTCAGCGGAACCTGTTCCTCGATGGCAATTCACGCGACCAACTGTTGATAAAAATATTCCCCTCCCGACTGTGCCGCGATGACTCCCAACCAAGCCCAAAGTTCCTGTGGAGAAGTCTCCAGGACTCCCCGGAGGAGGTCTCAGACAGGCGGCCTTCAACAGCGGGTCTTGAGGTGCCGCGTGCCGCGTGCTGCGTTTTCACCGCGAACGTTGCAGATGCAGACTTGAGATGTTGGTGACAGCCAGTTCATGATGGGCACCTGCTCGATCCAGCAGTCAAACAGGTCTTTGCCTCCACTTTCCGGCCGATGGGAGATCGACCAACAGCATTGAGTGCAAATGCCATCACATTCCAATGGATGGATGGCTTCATCATGTCGGCAGAGTGGATACAGACCACAGGCCCGAGCCAACAAACACGACCACACTATATCGGCAGTAAGTGTCTGTCAGGGCACCAGGGCCGAGATCGACAGCTCCCGGGCCCGCTTCCGAGCCGTTTCGTCGCCCACTTTGCACTGCACGTCGAACCAACTGCATATCAAGGGTCCCCCAGGACCCCAGGACCAGCCCCCAAATTGTCCACTTTGAGTCGATCGAAATGCTCCGAGGTCAACCAAACTTCCTTTCAAGCAATAGCCCTGTTCCCGAAGCACTCTCATGCATAGTACGAGCCCAGTCCCAGGCCTACTGCGCGCTTCCGCACCAACACGAATCTTAAATCATGCCATGATCCATCTATCACAACCCGAAATGCTTGCAAACAAAAACTCCCGACGACCAGTCGCAGTCGCCCTCAGCGCCCCCAGCTTGCGGAATGGAACGATGCGGCCCGCTTGCCGCCAAAGATGGATGCCTCCTCTGGCGCTCGTCCACCAACCAGAGTGATATCTCACCGACTTCGTGGCCCTGCATCCCTCTCCGCGCGGTGCAGGCTGCCGCTGTTCCCCGCTTGATCTGGCTGTGATTGGCAGGCTTGGCCCCCAACTCAGCCAACACCTGGACTAGAGATTGTGTCCTGCAGGCAAGAGATTGACCTTCCGCCCTGGTAAATTCGATCCTGGCTTGGCCCGGGATATACTCTACCACTGCCATGTTTTCAGTCGCAAAAGGTTGTGCAGCTGGCATGGCCATGTCATGTCATCACATACATGCTGCCTGCGTAACGCTCTTGTCCTCGCAAACACTCTTCACCCCCGTGGCATGCAAGGGTATCGGGTCAAATCGTCAGCTCGTCTTTGGTGGCTCACTTCGAATTCCCGCGCATTGCCTCCTCAGACGATGACTGGTCGCCATGGCGAGGTACTTACACTTTGCACAGATACGTGGACCCTTGTGCTCTTCCATGTCGATCGTGCCCACAGCTGGTTGGCTCTCTCCGCTCATCAGGCTTTACGTCTCGCAAGTTCCCGCTCTCAGCCCTACACTTCATTGGCCACTGAGAAGGGCATCTCTGGAAGGCGTCCAACTGCTCCATGGGTCATGGTCCGGACTGTTGCACTGCAGCCATGACCCCTCCAATTGTGATCATTCTTCTACAGCGCCCCGTAGCTGCAGAGCCTCACATGCATGTCTCTGCTCAGACCGGCAGGTAACTGTGATGGCCTGGCCATCATAGCCATGGCTACCTGGTCTGACACCCCGTAGGCAGTTTGTGTATATGTAGTGGGCCAAGCCTCTTGTGTCTTGCTCTGGGTTTCTTTCTGCCTTTGCCTCGGTTGCCAAGCCTGTCATGATAATTTGCCAGCCATCGCTGGTCGACAATCGACGATGGTAGGAGATTGCGGTTCGACCTGCCCAGCCTTTGGTGGCTTCTACTCGTACAATCCAAGCGTAGGCGGCAATGCCGTCCTACTGGTCGCCTTTATCCTTCTCGCTCTGGCGGCCCCCTATCTCGGCTTCCGATCGCGGACATATCTCTTCTCTGCGGTGCTCACAACTGGACTATTTTTCGAAGTGTTAGGATTCATTGGCCGGATCCTATTACACTCAAACCGAGACCACCAAGGCCACTTCTTCCTGTTCTTGTTTGGGACAGTCCTCGGCCCGTCGTTTCTTAGCCTCGCCATCTTTATCGTCCTCCCCCATATCCTAACCATCTATGGCGAGCCGATTTGCCCGTTTAGGCCACTCCTGGCTGGTTTCGTCTTTTGGGGGCTCAGTGCTGGTAGTATGCTCCTGGAGCTAATCGGCATAATCTTTACAGCATACGAGTCCAGCGGAGTTACTGTATGTGCCCCTGAGCATGCTAACAACAAGTCTGCGATGCACTGACATTGGAGTAGAGGAAGCAAGGCGCGATTATCACGGCCGCAGGCTTAGCCATCCAAGCCGCCGCATTGGTGGCATGCACTGGGCTGCATTTCTGGTTCACCCTGGGCCTCAGCACTAAGCGAGGGAGTCTTGATGCCAGACACGTCCAGGTCTACTCGTCTTCCCATTTCAAGAAGTTCCTCATGGGTAATTGGCCCTGCCCTATAACGACCGTTGCCCTCGCTAATCTGAAGGTTTAGCAATGGAAGTAGCGTCGACTCTCCTTATTGTCTACTCGATCTACCGCCTCGTCGAATTTGCGGATGAGGTATCGGGGAGCCTCTTCCAGAACGAATCTGCTTTTATGGTACTTGGAGGAGTATTGCCATTCTTTGCTGGTGGCCTCCTGACCTCGTTCCACCCCGGACCTGCCTTCCTTGATGCCTGGGACTCGACATCGCCACGAGGAACTAAGCGTCACAGACGGCCAGACCCGATCCAGTCCCCAACTCCAAGCGGCCATCCCGTTCACCATCTATACGAACCCGATATTCGAAAGCAACTCTCTCCGACTTCTTCGAAACTTGCCAGAGAGTCGATGGGTTCTCCCGAGTTGCCACCAGGCTCACTCGGCCTTCCTTCGCATCCTAAGGCTACCTTGAACCCATCGAGCCCGAAGAACGACATGACACCGCGCAAGGGGCCGCCTGAACCGTTGAACCTTGCCAACGTTGCTGCTTCGAGGCAAAGCTACCGACAAGACTCAGCAGGGCGGGCGGCAAAGGACATGGTCCACAGCGAGGAGCTGTGGTAATGATCTAGGGCGGTAAAGGATTGAATGGACGAGGATACGGCTCGACAGCATCCGTGATGCTTTGGATGGGCTTGCGAACTGCCGCTGGCTGGCTGGCTCACGTTTCGCATACAGTGGAATCACATTGACTGGGATGCTTCACTGTTGGTCGGAAGGAGTACTGCATACTGCGTGCGTACTGGGGCTTGGAGGGTACTGGATACCGTACAATTTCAAGGCTTTGCTGTGGATACTAGGTAGTTATTGGAGTAGTGTGATCCTGATAGATAGGATTGAAACGTGTGTTGAGAGGCATGGTTCGGTTCAGCGATTGATCTAAGGGGTACATATTTGGCGCATATTTTACCCACAAGATGGCGAGTTTAAAGGGACTTTAGGGACTATATTTTTACACTGGAACTCTTCTCCTCTCTAGTATCGTAGTTCTAGACCTGTAAATATCGATGTGAGTTTTCGAGGCACCCAGCCTTAGTATAGACGTCAAATATCTCCTCCCTCCATCGAGGGAGGCATATCTGTGATCACACGTTTGGTGTTGGCGATTGATGAGATAGAAACAAGCGCTCTTTTCCTGAAGATGGCAGTGCCCGAGTTTCGTATCAAGAAGTACTAGGATCCAATAAAACCTCGTATGTTGATGAGGCGCAGCGATACATGATTTGACAGAAGGGAGAGAGGTTTGTCTCATCCCAACCAAAAACGCTGTGATTAATCACTTGCAGCTCCCTTCCCCCCTCCCCCAACACCCAGCTCCACAACAAGAGGTTACATCCGAGATTGCCACATTGTGATCAAGATGAAACAATGTGCACCAACAACATTCAGTTTGGGTAGAATTACTGGTTCGTTGGTTGGCACATGAGAGAGAAAAAGTTCCGCTCTCGTCTTGTTTGAGTCATCTCCTCGGCTGTGGCGGTGAATTGATTGCCAAAAGCACCATGTGATGAACTCGAGACTTTGATCAGACCATGAATGTAGAGGTCTATCGTGCAATACTTGTCGGAGTTGAGCGTGCTGGCGGTTAAGTATTTACTTGTGATGGTTCTTGATCTGACTGAGCAGACAGGACTGGAGGCTAGCCTGTAGTTTGAACGCTGGAAGCTCTTGAAGCGTGCTCACCGTTGGATATTCTCTGCTTCTCCTTGCAGCTCCATTTGGCCTGCACCAATAACGGCCGGCACAATCATAGTCAAGCTTGTTGGGCCATAGCCACTGCTTCTTCAGAGTCTGTTCTACCTCATCGCGGACACTTGATGCCTCTTCCACAAAAGACGAGTTGAGCATTCCAGTCATGGAAGCAAGGCGGTTACAGACTCTTCTGGGCACTTGGCGATGAGAACTTTGAGAGGTAAAACGCACATGACTTCAACCGTCGCGACAACTTAGAAATCAAAAAAGCCAACACGTCAGGGAGAGACAGGGTCCCTCGTTCTTGCGCCCGTCACGCTCGAGCCTCTCTACCTAGCCAGGAACGGGATTGTCGACCCGGCGCCCCGATCCGCCCATGGCAACCGAATCGGGTCGTCTCGCTACCGATGCCGATGAGAGCTATCGGGCCTAGCTTGGGATGCTAACGACGCCATGGTTATTTTGACACCGAGACATTGTCATGGCGGCAGGCTGTGTGCTTTGGTCAAACCGCCATCTGGGGGGGGGGGAGTTGAGCTTTGACAGGTTGGTTTTTTTCGTTGGAAGAGAGGAAACAAACTCTGGGTGTGAAACAGAGGAGTAAGCCTCTTCGGTTATTCATGACTGGGGAAACGGCCCGTTGATGATATTTCTCAGCACAGACAGAAGTCTTGAAATGGGAACTTCTGCGATTTGTTCTTGTGATGTTTGGGGCCCAACTCCAAGATCAAGCTCCTATAGCTCGGACATGTACGGCGTAGGGGTCTCCTTGGCGAGACTCTTCAATTATTACTATGGGCTTACCTGTGTGTTGCCACGATGGGTAATTATGTCAATAGGTTGCATGTCATCAAGTCTCTACGCGTTAAAGTGACATCCCGAGTCAATTATGGCTTCAGCCTGGCAATTCTCTTTTTTTGAATGCCTCGGGCTTGTCTCAGATATGACCTCCTCACCTTCATCAGCTCTTGTCCCTGGCCACAGCCTTTCACCGAAGTTGCCTTCGGTTACAAAACCACACCTTGCCCAGTCCGGCGATCAAGAACCCCTTAAGGCGTTTCCCCAACCCAAACATCTCCATCCGTTTGGATGCCTCCCTACGAGTCTCTGTTTCTGGGTCTCGGTGGCGTTGCTATCTCACCTTGGCTGAACTATGCCCCTGCATCCTTCGCACGACGCTTGACCTGGGTCGTCGCCGTGGCTTGGGATCCTCGTCCAAGTAAGGCGTAGTAAACATATATCCCCCATAATAAGCTTCAGTTTGCCCCCCTCGGGCTCGAAATTTTTATAGCAAGCTCGTCTTGAACTTGAATCATTCATTACTCAATGTCTTGCCATTTGTTCTCGCGGTTATCAGACATTCTGTTTCGAAAACTCGGCCGAGACCGACGACTCTTGAGTCCCGCGAGCACCTGGGAGAATCCGCGGGCCATCTCCATCACGACGACGATCACAATTACCAACGAGAAGAGATGGCGGTCGGACCAAGAGTCGAGCCGCAGGCGGAGGACTCGCATGGATACATCATGTTGAACCTCAACATTGCTCTCATCGTCATCACGTCGGTTATTGTGAGCACGCGGCTGTACGTGAGGGGTGTTATGATACAGGCTCTTGGGTGGGATGATCTGTTGGCCTTTATCGCCTGGGTGGGTTGGTGTTTTGTTGCTTCCATTGCTCAAGTTGGCTGCTAATCAGGTGAATACAGATCCTCGCTGTCGCCCATTCTTCTCTGGAAATCGTCGCTGTTGGGCATGGGGCTGGATCTCACATAAGTTCGCTCACCCCAGAGCAGTTGAATGCCTTCTTCTCGGTATGACCAAGTAAGACTGGGTTGCAAGTTCGCTATGACTGACACAGGTGTCTTTATAGATGCTTCCAGTTAATCAACTGGTATTCTTCTGGGCATGTGGCTTTGTTCGATTGTCCATCCTGGCATTCTTCCCTCGCTTGAATAGAGAGCGTAAGCCTATCTTTCTAGTCCTTCTAGGAGTTGATAGCTAACTGAACCTCAGCACGTTTCATGGCATGTGTCTGGATCACAGCCTTGATCAACATTTCAATTTCTCTGTTCGGCTTCTTTTTCTTCCTTTTGGAGTGTAACCCTATCATGTGAGTATAGGTTGCATCGACTCCCATTTCCTGCTCTAACAGTAAGTGATAGAGATCTTTTCAACATGGCAAAGCCCGATAGAAAGTGCGTTAGCAGGGATAAGGAGGCTCATGTTATGTGGGCACACTCGATCGTCGGCTGCTTCCTTGACGTTGTGCTTCTTGCGCTTCCTCTCTGGGTGGTCTTTAGCAACATGGTGACTCGGCCCAAGATCATCAAACTGACACTCATATTCTCCGTCGGCCTCTTCGCCGCCATCACAGCCTTTATTAAGACTGGCATGATTCTCACGACAAACTTTGCTGCGGATCCGTTGGTCTATCCTTTACTTTGCTCATAGAAGCTGTGCTAACACTTGACTTGCAGAACCTGGAATATGATTAGGGTATGTCCCTGGACAGCTCTGGAGATTCACGTTGGTCTCTGGTGCGGTTGCTTCCCTGCTCTACAACCGCTTTTTCGCCTCGTATCTACCAAGCTCAAGCTCCGAAGCCCCTTCGAGAGCGGGTTCCTCAAGTTCTCCCGTGGCAGCGGCTCTAGCACTCTTAATGGCGATTGGCATAACGATTTCGGCAACCCTCAAATGGGGAGCTCCAACCAAGCAACTCGAGGAGCGGCATCTGATGCTGACTCGACGACAGGCATGGTCGAGCTCAGAGAGCCTAACAAGGGTATCAGATTGACGACAGATGTGTTGGTGAAGGTTGAAGATAGGGGTTATTCAAGGGATCGGGTCGAGATGAGGACGAAGGCATGGAACGCAGTCTGAAACTGCATTGGACATTTTTGTTTCTGGCGAGCGAGTTCGGGGCTTGGTTTATGGCGTTTCTTCCTACTCTGTACGCGTCGATACTGATGATGCATCTCGACATTCGGCACTACGATACCCGGGGACATTATAGTTCCTCACTATGGCTATAGATAAAGGTCATCTCTGTCAACTCTTCCATTTTCGAGCTCCGTATTGAGATATGTGCCGCAAATCAGGTTGTCTTGCGCAAAGCTCCTTTCCAAAATGCTCCATGGCGATGCCCAGCACAAAGAAAGCTGACAGAGTCTACATGACCTGGCTATTGCTACATTGTCGGCATTACCGAGAAGCTATGCCCTTAATTGAACCGCTAATCAGGCAGTGTGGCCTCGTAGACCCCATGTTTGCAACACCCAACTGAGCGATGCCTTTATCTAGTAGAACAAAGAATTCAAGTCGAGGCACACTGGATTTAGAAAGTTGGCAATAAGGTCATGTAATAACCTATTGTCACCTCACTCTATAAGACGCTAAACTGGGTGTGACACACAGATCAGTTCTGTTTTTGGGTGTTGTCACTTAGTAGGCCAAGGGAGGATCGAACAAAGGATATGAAGTCTGGTCGTGACCAACTCACAGACCACCACCCTTTAGGTGGAAGGGACCTTAGGAAGGTTACTATTACAATCAATCTGGGAGATGGTTCATATTTCTGTCATGAGTGAGGGTATCCCTAGATATTATGAAGGCATCATTACAGTTGATAGTATCCAAGTAGTGAAACTCCATCCTTCAGCATCCAACAATAGTTTCAACAAGGTAGCCATACGAAACCAGACATGGGTGCTGCCACAAAACGCCTTCATCCATGAGGCCTGAGTGCCATTTAGCTTGACCTCTTTGAGAAGCAAGTGCTCTTTGTTGTTCAAGACCCTTGAGCCTTCCCCAGGTCCCATTCACCCACACAAGTTTATAACCTCGAGTTCCCTCGTCATTGTTCCTCTTGTCAATCAGCACTTTGACAACGAATCTCCATCTCAAAACACGAAAACATTGCTCAATCCACAATGAGTGGCAACAACTTGGCAAACTCGTTTCAACCGAGCTCTAGTTCTGATGAGGATCCGTCAGAATTAGTGTCCCACGATGAGGAACTTGATCAAAAACATCGGGGAGTACCTCCAAAACATGGAGAATCGCAAGAGGTATGGCCCCGAGTGGTGGGGGACAAGGCGTCCATGCCCAGAGATTGGAGATCCCGATCGAGAGTTCATCTTCGCGCGGAACCATCCCATCTCTGGTGAAGAGGTTGATGATGCCGTTGCGGCATTCAAAAAAGTCGCCAAGACCGAAGACCACAACCTTGATGTCTCCATGAGGCCTAGTACCCCTCCTATGGAGAGGGCTAAGAAGGAGGTGGAGGGTCTTGTTGAGCAAGGCTTCGAGGTCACTGAGGCACTGAGAGACGAGATCTACCAGAAGTTCACTCGGGACAGCGGCCTCATTGCTGCTCTGCAGGAGTACTGCAGGAACGGAGATGACGTCCCCCATGCCCACGCCAACGAGTTACTCAAGATGGTGGACCGTCTGCAGGCCCTCTTCGCTGAGGAAATGGCCAAATTAAACGGACAGCTCCAAGATCTGTGTGACAACTTTGACGATTACAAAAAGGCCAAAGAGGAGCGGGTGGAGATGCTTGAAGAGAAGCTCAGTGAGGCGGAGAAACAGCTCGTCGAAGCCAACGAGAAGCTGGACGCTAAACAGAGAGAATTGGACAAGATTCAACAACAAGGGGGCGTGGATCAGAAAGTTTATTCGACAAATCAGTCCAACGAGCTCAACGAGAAGGTTGATGGGCTTTCCAATTCAGATGAGACGGTAGCCCGTCTCCGCAAGGAAAAGGCTGCGCTCCAATCCAAGATTGTCATGTACGAGGCTGGGAAAACCCGTGAGCAGGTGGAAAGTGACATTGGAGGTAAGAAGGGCCCGAAACAGTTTTCTTTCTTTTATGACTTGACTGACCTTTGCTCTAGATGGTTTCAATGTACTTGACGAGCACGAGGCCGACCTGATCGCAGCCGAAGACCGTGTCAACGAAGCAGAGTTAGCTCGCCAAGCGAGCGACCACTTTCACCAAGACTTCTACCAGGTCATGAAGAAGAAGCTGAGTAGCTGGGAAGATAGGACTACTACCGCCCAAGATGACTCGGGCCAAGATGGGTCAAGGGTGTCCAGTGACACATTGAAACTCTATCAAGAGGTTACCCGCGATTGGGATGAGATGATCAAAGAGTTTCAGCAAGCCTGGCCACCGGCTCTCGATGCCTTCAACGGTGGTCAGATACAAGAAGACAACATCCTTAATGATGCCCTGGAAGGGGCTAGGAAGGGCGTGGAAGAGAGTAAGTTGACGGCCTGAAACGAGACTTTTCCAACGTGTCACTAATATCGGTTTCAGATTATGACGAGATCCAACAACATATCCGAGAAACATCCAAGCAGGAGGCTACGTTGAGGAAGGAGGTAGCGAAATTGAATAAGAGGGTAGAGGAAAGCGACAAGAAGATCGAATTCCTCCAGGATCAGCTCGACGAGGTCGAGAAGTTAAAAAAGGAGATCGATGTCAAGAAGAACCCGCCGGCCCCCCCTGCTCCATCTCCGCCAGAGGATTTGAGGAAACTAAAGGAAGATCTAAACCAACATAAAGATTGGTTGGCAGAGAAGGACGACGACGTTCGCGACCTCGAGAGGGCAAATGAGAAGCTGATGGATCATTTGAAGAAGCTCAAGGAGGAAAATGAGGAACTGAAGAAACAGCACAAGGAGAAACAGGACGAGATCAGGAAGCTCGAGGCTGAGAGATCAGACATTCTGGAACATAATTCAGCCACAATGAAGGAGCGGAATGGCCTCAAAATCGAAATCGCGAGGGTCAGGGGCGAGCAAGAGGAGCTGGAGAAGCTCCAGAAAGAGAACGTCGAGAAGCTCAAGGGCCTTGAGGAGGAGAAGAAACAACTCGAGGCGGAACGATCGGCCAACCAAGCTGAGATCGAGAAGCTCCAAAGCGACAAGGAAAAGCTGGAAAAGCTCCGACAAGATGACGCCAATACACTCAAGGAGCGCATTGAAGCTGAACAGAAGAAGACGAAGAGCGACGCCAAGCAGCTCGACGACCTTCGAAAGGAAAAGGCACAGCTGGAATCGCAGCATGCAACCGATCAAGCAAATTTGGAGAAGGTCAGAGCCGATATCAAAGGTCTGACAAGGGAGAGGGACGAACTACAGCAGAGTCTTGACAGCAAAACCCAAGAGATAAAAAATCTCCAGCGTGAGAACCGACAACTAGAGGTCGACTACAAGGAGAAAAAGACGACAACTCGAGAGGAACATTGCCAACCTGGAAAGAATCCACGACGCTGATGAAGAGGAGCTGGAAGTGCTCCGCCAGCAAGGACTCTGCAACTTCCCGTCCGCCGACGCGCTCATCAGGGCCGCCGGCGCATACAGAAGGAATGGCAGGCCCTCTGACGACTCTGACCCTCCAATGGGCGGAGGCGAGATGTCTCTCATGGACCGGATCAACTACCTCAACCTGTCCGTCTTTTTGCGAACGCGCAACTATGTCGAGCTCGCCCTCCGAGAAGGATGCAACAGACTGGCAAACATGCTCATCCACGACGCCAATAAATGGGCCATCCATTGCAAAGAGGACCTTTCCAATATGAATCCCAGCGTCAACAACCAGATCCGAGCATCCATGTACGTCCTCAATGGCCTCAAGAGGGTCATGGTCGCCAAAGACATGGACGAGATCAACAAGGGAGCACGCGAGTTCAAGTATGGAAAGAAGCAACTCACCAAGGAAAACGCTGACAGGGCCACGTTCGGTCAGCTCATCGATCTCGCGGGTAGCTTGTCCGAGTGGCTGGACAGGCTCAACATCAATCATGACAATCCTGAGAAGCTTCGGGGTCTGCAGGCTGACAAGGTGTCTTGGAAGAAGAACGTTGAGTTTGTTGTCATGAGACGAGCAAAGAAGCTCCAGAGTGGAGTTAGCAACGATCCAAACCTCAAGGCTAGCGTTTTGCGCCGTACTGGTCTTCATTCTCCCCTGAGTCCAGATAAGTGGGATGCGGATGTTGGTATCGAGGTGCCTATCGAAGATGATGAAGTCGTGACACGAAGGGGAGCTTTAGATGAATGATGAGTTCAGGGGTGTTTTTCTTGTCATTCAGTGTTTAACGGAAGGAACTGGTGTCTTTGCAAATTTTGCATGTATTTCTTTCTTTCTTTCTTTATTTTTGTCGTACCAAACATGCCTCATAGGATCTCAGTCCTTTCCAATATGTCATAACCCATGTCGTCTACGGTATTCTAATAAGCCCAAACACGTGATGCTGCTTTCCCATACCGTTCCAAGTCCGCTTTTTAATAACAAAGCGTGTCCTTTTTAAATGTCGTGATTCATAACTCTCTTTTAAGGAGCGCTGTAACCGCCGTCGATGACAAAGTTGGCACCGGTGGCGTAGGTGGAAGCGTCAGACGCAAGGTAAAGATAAGCGCCCTGTAGCTCATGAGGCTCACCCTCGCGTCTGTTTCTAGTTAGCCTCTGAATATGTCAATGTCATCAAGATGGACTTACCCCTGGGGAATCTTGTCGTGCCACATCTGCTTGGTCTCTTGGGGCACAAAGTTGGAAATCTCGGTCATGATGTAACCGGGAGAAATGGCGTTGGCGCGAGCATATTGAGCCCACTCAACAGCCAAACTCTTGACAAGGTGAATGACACCAGCCTTGGCGGCGTTGTAGGCAGCCTGAAGCTGGGGGATGTTGACGATGCCACCGCTCATTGAAGCAGTGGCAACGAAGCTGCCCGAGGTGTAGTTGGTCAAGGGCTCACCAGTAAGGGTGGTACCCTCGTTCTTCTGGCGACGCCAGTGCTTAGCAGCGGCCCTAGCGGAGTAGTAAGTGCCGTCAAGGTCAGTCTGGACGACATCACGGTAGTGGTCAACAGGGCCGTCAACCATGGCGCCCTTGGTCCAGGGGATACCGGCGTTAGCGACAAAGATGTCCAGACGGCCATTGAGGTCCTGGACAGACTGGTCGACAGCCTTCTCAACTGCCTCGGCATCCCTAACATCAACCTGGTAGGCCTTACCTGTCATCGGGTCAGCGGAAGGTCATAGCTTTAGAGATAACCTCATGACGGTCAACCAATGTGGACTTACACTGAATGTTGTACTGCTTGGCGAGCTCCTCGGCACGCTCAGGTCCCTTGGTGTTAGTAAAGTACCAAAGAGCAATGTTCGCTCCCATCTCGGCGTAGGCCTGAGCAACAGCCCAGCCGATACCGGCGGCAGCACCGGTGATGATGGCAGTCTTTCCCTCGAGGGAGAAGCGCTTCATGATGGAGCCGCCATCGATCCAACGCTTGTCGTTGTGGACAAAGTTGCCTCCGTTGAGTGGGTTAAGATCAGACATGGTGGATGGTTGTGTGGAGTTGTCAAGGTTGCTGTGGGAGAAGGATGGATAGAGAGGAGAGAAGGAGGAGGAGAAGACGGAGGTTATGAATAGCGGCAGACCGGAGTGCTCCTAGCTCAGATCATGAGCTCCTACACCGAGAAACGGACCCTCATTGATTCAACACTCGTTGGATCGGATCCGCTCCCCGTATCTCCTTGCCCTTCTCCCGACTTCTCCCCCGTATTGCGGACAATGAGCATCGGACTAGTCGTTTACCAAATCCTTGAAACAACGGTCCACACATGGCACTACGATCCAACAATGGGTGATGCGGCATCCCAGATAGGAAGTCCCGGGAACAGAGCCTGACGCAACGGCCCCAGACATCACCGCATCTTGGCGAGGGGGTGCGGCCCCGCTTCTAGGCTTCCGGAATACAGCGGTTTTGGCTGATAACCTGGGCGCGAACTGGCATGTGTCGGACGTCGAGTGGTGCGCCAGAAAGCACCCGGGGAAACGCGGCGGGATGAGCGGTCGAACATGAGGTGAACATCTTGCTAGAGGCATGTACGACGCCGGTCGGCTGGAGACCGACGGTTTAAGCCCTGATCTGAGGGTCGCCGATTGGTCGGCATCCCTGCTTCCGGGACTGGGCCCCTGGACCTTGAGGGCCTCACCTTGGAGGTGTGATGGTGCGTCGAGGAGAGGCGTCCCTTGCTTGCTTGCTGCGCTGTGTTGGGTTCATAGGGGACCTGGATCCCTGACCGCCGCGGCTGGGCTGTAAGGGCCACTGCGACGCTCTGCAATGCAATGGCGGCCTGGAAACACCTTCCATTCTCTCAGCTGGTGCTTTTGAGCCTTACCCCGCGCAAGTGAGAAGTGAGGATATCGACAAGGAAGAGGCAAACAATTCCAGTTCCATCATCTATCTCATGGATCCAAAGTCCAAAAAGAAACCCGACGTCACTGGTGGGGTTACCCCACCATAGCTAGAGGGGGGACCTTGGGAAAGTACGGAGTACATGGTACTTGTAGATAGTGGGGGTTCCTCCCTTCCTCCCGCCCTCACCCTCACCTCACCTTCTGTAAATGCTAGGGTAGGAACCATCGAGGTCCCGGATATTGGACACCGACACTCCTTCCCATTCCCAGCAGACGCGGCGCGCAGATATTTTCCTGCCACGGGATCCGGCGGCTAACTCCCCACGTGCAAATCATCTTGCATGAATCATGCCATAATTTGTGACGCCGTTAATAGTCTTACGCTTGTCAATCACCGTCTTTAATCACGGTGAAGATTTCTGACCAGGTTAAGAGACAGACCACGCGAGCAGGGGTCATCACAGCCGCCCGCGAAAGCAATCCATCAGCATCCAACATGTCAGAGGCAAAGACAGAGACTGCGTCCTCTCCAGGAACTGCTCGACCATACGACTCGAAGCTGGGGATCGTGACTGGAGGCTCACGAGGTCTGTCAAGCACCCCATCTTGTCACCGTCCTGTGTCCCTTTTGAGTTGACTCGCCACAAAGGAATTGGTGCTGCTGTTGCTGCCAGATTGGCCGCCAAAGGATGCAATCTCCTCCTCGTATACACGTCCGATTCATCGACCGAACCTACCAAGCAACTCTGCAGTGAATTATCGTCTTCCCACAAGGTTCAATGCTCTGCTGTGCAGGCCGACTTGAGCAGCCCGGCTGAGGCTGCAGCAAAGATTGTTGAGGCGGCACGATCTTTCTTTGGCTCATACAGTCCGAACAAACCCTTCCAAATTGATATACTCATCAACAATGCTGGCGTTGCTTCAAACCAGCATATGAATGACCCTAAGAAGGGTCCTATTCAAGAGGACGAGTTCCAACGTGTTTACTCTGTCAATGTCCTGGCTCCGCTTCTCCTCACCCAAGCTGTCGCCCCGCATCTCCCCGCAAACCGAGCTGGCCGCATCGTGAATGTTTCTAGCGTATCGTCATCCATCGGCTATCAGGGACAGTCCGTTTACGCGGGGAGCAAAGCGGCCCTCGAAGCCATGACACGGACCTGGAGTCGTGAGCTGGCCTCTCGTGCCACAGTCAATGCTGTCAACCCTGGGCCTGCGTGGGGAGACATGTATGCGGCCGCCGGAAAGACGTTTTGGGACATCAACCAGCCCTATGTCGACGCAGCACCTCTGGCGCAATATGACGGTGAGGCTGATGTACTGGCCAAGGCAGGGCCGGACGCTGATCGCTTCGACCATATCGTACGCGAATCGATGGGTGGCCGACGGCCAGGATTCACGAGTGAGATTGCAGGAACCATCGATATGCTGTGTTCAGCAGAGAGTGGGTGGACTACAGGCAGCGTTATCTGTGCCAACGGCGGCATGAAGATGTCTATCGCTTAGCATGTTGCCCACGTTGTTTGGCAAGAGTCTTCCGATCTTGTCGCCATGTGCAAAGGGACGATATCGACGGGTCGATAGGCCCAAGATTCCCGCGGCAATGGTGACATCCGAGACGGCTTCCTGCTTCAACAGGCGGAAAACAAACATTGGAATCTCGCCCACGGCGAAAGTTGATTTTGCCCAGTACAAAAGGACTCGAGCTTTTCCCAGTGAAACCCCACGTGAGACCATTTCGGCTCGACTTTCGTGCAGGAGTGCTGTCATGGTCGTTGATCGAGCAAGTCTGTATATGTGATACACGAATGGTCTTTTTCCCGGCGAAATCACTGTTTGCACAGGCAACCACACACGAAGAGATCCACGGAGGAACCGCCCCTCTTGAAACCCAACTCAGCCTGGTCCGTCGGGTAGTTGCTGAAATGGAGGCCCCTCCCGTCATTCTGCCGTGTGTCCAGAGGACGGGGCAAGACCGTTGTGTTTCTCAATGCTGTGAAACAGCCAACCCGAACAGAGCAGAAAACAGGGTGTCATGGGGTTTCAGTTCCCCAGCACTTCCGCGTTCTATTCTCGGATTCATGCCTTGGACGGGCTGCGGCATCACTGACACGGTGGCGTTTGCTGAAGGCTGCCTCAGTGGCTGACCGTCATATTAAACGGAACATGTATCATGCCGAAGATGTTGAAACGAAGCATTCTCCGGAATATGATGAGTGTAGCCATGATTTCAGGGATTTGGACCCTATGTGTGATGCTACGAAACACGGTTAACAGACTCGACAACTATGTCAGCTTGACAAAGCAGGCCTGGATTCTCTGTCATCCGTCACATCTGGGGAAGAAACCGAAGATACACGAGATGGTCCTACAAGATCGAGTCCCAGGCCTTCACGTTGTTCTGATTCGCTGGCAAAGCGACAAGACAATCTGAGATGCAAGAGGTGTCAATATCGACTCAGGAGTGAGACATTCCGTGTCTTTTCTCGAACTTGACCGAGATTGTCTGGGGCGAATATTGGATTTGATACGAATTCGAGGTCGGGGACTGCGATATCTTCAACTATTTCTTTCCATGGCAACCCCTTAGACTGGCACACTCCTTAACCTGGAGGATCAAGTTGAGTGGTTGGTTGGCACACAAAGTTGGTGGCACAACAGGCACTACTTCTGAGTGCCTTGGATGTTCTCCTCCAACAAGCATGCGCAAACATTTTGCGCTCAAGTCATTGGCTGTGTGGCGAAATGTCACCGCGTGGACACTATGGGGAGAGCGGATGTTTCGCCATCCCTAGTTCCCACAAGACGGGAGGGATATTGTTGAAGAGCAAAAATCGACAGCAAGAGGGTTTCGGATGTGTTTAATGGCTGTTCTGAGCTCACCGTACCTATGCTGATAGTTGGGAGAGTACCAATCTCACCTGCTTGGTCAGTTCTCACGATCAAATGCAACCCTTGTTCGCTTGATGGTTCAAACTCTCCTTGACAGGAACCAGGGACCAGGAACAGAGTTTGAAGGCGACCCACATCCCGAGAGACGGTTGTCTGTCAGTCTCTTCTAGCCTCTTGGCTAGATAGAAGTTGCGAGTCGAGATGTTTCCACCGAGGAACCGCCCCGATGATCAACGCCGGCTTGGACACCGGCACATTGAGGTTGCCGACTCCGCAATTTGTCACGAGCTCGTATGTCTCATCATATATCATGAGTCGTTTGTCGCGGGAGAAGTTTTGCAGGTCAAGCCGTTCTGTTGAAGGTGACAAGACTGTCTCAACCTTGAGCGCCCTAGGGCAGCACCAAGTTGAACAACTGGTCCGACGACAACGAGACACGGGTGCGTGATTTCTTTCTTCGGGTACCTGAGAGGTTATTTGCCTAGTTTGTCTTGATGGAGACTATCCATCTGGCCATGTGGTTTGTCTAGATCCACAGGTTGTTAACCGACAAGACTGACTCGCCCCTAGTCATCATGATTCATGCCAGTTGCCGAGCGTCTAAGATGACTGACCACACAGCTGCCAGTTGGCTGTCATCAGTTTGACTGGGGCCTTCTACGTGTCGGCTTCCCGAATCACGGGTAGTGCGCCGACCCGGCAGATCCTTCACAGCTTTTGTCTGCAGCCATGAGCCCTACGCCCGATATCACCACACTTGACTCTTCGTGGAGACCCTCTTGTTTCAAGTTTTCCCGATGCCCTCTCCACACATACACTCTTGACTGTATAGTACCTGTTCAGTTTGGTTGTTGGCCATGTGGGACACGGCATGACCGTCTAGTTCGACGAGTCAAGAGGTGAGGAGGGATTCAGTAGATAAAGAAGAGCAAAGCTGTCCTTAGTTTTCGAAGGTTTTTTTCTTCTCGGTGCATCACTTACTACTCTCGCTGTTCACCACCGTGCCACTTCGGAGATTGAGTCTCTGATACACTCCTTGATCAAATCTTCTTCACGTTCGTTGTGTCCTGTCATACTGAGCACACAGGTCACAGTCTCACTCGTTAGAAAAGCTTGACTGAGACTTCTGCCACTTTTTCCCTTCTTTTTAAATCACACATTTCTCCCTCCCTCCGCCTCTGGAAGGCCTCCCTTCTTTTTACTCGTCCTCTCGTTGAAAATCCTTTGCTTCTTAACATGGCGGGCGGACACGCTGATCCGGCGTTTCTCGCCAAGCTCGCCCGGCGCAAGCAGATGAACTTTGAGTCCATGGCCACCTTTGCTGGGGCTATGGCTGGACTCTTTTGCCTCTTTGCTTTTCCTCATCTTTTTGAGACGGATCGGAGCTGGACTCGGTGCTTCACGAAAGCCGAATGCTGTTACTCGGTTCTTTAGGTACGAGACTTGCTTCTCTCGGGGTGAGAGGTTGTAGCTAACGATGTGGTAGAAAGATTAGAGGTGCCTGTCTCCAGGAGTTGCCTTGGGTGCCGTCAGGGGCACATCTGATCCTCATCACTGCTTACCTGGCTATCAATGTTATTGTCACTTTCACCAACTTTGACAACGAAAACATGCCGCTTCTCTCTAACGTGGCATCTCGAACTGGATGGTGAGTGTCTTGGTCATTTCTCTACGATCATTTTCTAATAGACGCAGGATGGGGATTGCCAATCTCCTCATTGCCATCTTCCTCTCTCTCAAAAACACCCCCCTGGCCATCTTGACAGCGTCATCCTATGAGCGTCTTAACATCCTCCACCGTGTAGCTGGCTACACGACCCTCATTTTTGTTATTGTTCACTCATGCGCCTATGCTGCCATGTTTGGTATGCAGGGCCTCATCAAGCGCCTCACTGAGCGGGACGAGATCTATGGAATGGTAGCTACGGGCTCATTCCTCATTCTCTCCATCGCTGGCGCAGTCATTCGAAATTGGTGGTACGAACTTTTTCTACTACCTTCATGTGACTTTCTGGATTGTCGCCATTATCACGACTGGTCTTCATCAGCCGGAGCCAAGCAAGAAGGTTCTCTATGCCGCGGCCGTCGCTGGTGGGATCTGGTTCTTGGAGCGTATCGTTCGTTTCATTCGTATCATTATCAACAGCACCAACAACACTGTCACTCTTATGCCTCTCCCCAATGGCGGCACTCGAGTAACCCTCGCAAAGGCACCCCTTAGATCTACCCCAGGCAAGCACGGCTTCCTCTGGATCCCCGCTGTCCGCGCCGCCGAGACTCATCCCTTCACCATCGTGGCCACAAACCCCCTCGAGTTCGTCGTCGCCGCGCACGATGGGTTTACCCAGACGCTGCACAAGTACGCTCTCCAGAGCCCGGGGATCAAGCTCAAAGCGTCGGTCGAGGGTCCTTACGGCGCCTTTCCCGACGCGAGCGAGTATGACAAGGTTGTTCTCGTGGCAGGGGGTAGCGGAGCGAGCTTTACTGTTGGCGCGGCGCTCAATATGCTTGAGAAACTCCGCGAGGAAGACGAGAAGGAAGTTGTGTTTATTTGGATGATTAAGAATCAGAGTAAGTCGTACCCCTGAAACTTGAAGAATCACCAAATCTGACTGAGAGAAATAGCATATCTCACTTGGTTCTCCGACCACCTCGAGACTCTTCGAAGCGACCGTCGAGTCTCTGTCAAGGTCTACGTAACACGCGTCTCGGCAACCGAAATTGACACCGAGAAACCGCCCTCGACGTCCAACTCGTCGTCAAACTGCACTTTTGTAGACTCGGACCCTGAGAAGGAGGCTCTTCCAAGGATCACGATCCCGAGGCTGTCGGTCGACATTGAGAAGGATGGCTTCTCATCGCCTACCGAGTCTCCTGCCTCACCTAGTGACGACTCTACCATTGACTTCCCTAGCGATATTCCCGTCATGTATGGCCGACCTGACGTTGCCTCCCTCATCCACGGCGCGGTTGACGGTGTGTCCTCGGACAAGCGTGTGTTGGTCATGGGCTGTGGACCGCGGTCACTCATTTCTACGGTCCGCAACGTAACGGCCGAGTGTATCACGTCTGATGGACCAGGCGTGGAACTACATTGTGAGCAGTTTGGCTGGTAAAGGCTCCTTGATCAAATCAGAATGTCATTAGTGGTTGATCAGGTAAAGGATGATGTTGATGCAAGCTCATGACGGAATGATTTGTTGATGCCTGATAAGGCCTTCATTATTCGATTACACATGAAGTAAATGAAAGAAACACGACTTGATGATGATTGAAAAATTGAAACGTGGTTCTCATAATATGATGGCGACCTCAGCTTGTGCCGCGAATTCTTGAAATATTCTGATTCTGCCACATGGGGCATCCTGTACCATATAGACCGATTCATATCGTATCGTCGTCCATATATATGTTCGTGTAAAAAAAGAAGAGGTATATGTACCGATATCCCTCCAATAAGAGATATCCTGGGTATATAGAAAAAAAAAAGATTCATCCCGTCATTGATCCAAACGACGCCCCCTACCCCCCCTTTTTCGCTGTTTATTTATCCAAGAGGTTGAAGAATGAGAAACATGAGGTATAGAAGAAGAAGAAAAAAGGGTCATGAACATTAGTTTTGTCGTGATATAACGCCATTATTGTCCTCATTATGCTGCACAGAGGGCTGTGATGAGCGACGCCGTGATCCGAGGAACTTGGCGCCGATACCCTTGGTGCTTTTTGACACCATGTCGAGAAAACCCTGGGACTTTTCCTTCATCGAGGTCTGCCTGCGCATCCTCTCGACAATGATTGTTTCCCAAGGGGACGGTGCCTCTTCGTCTGGTCGGCTAAGGGCATCGCGTACAGCTGGACAAGGGTCGACCAGCTTCTTGGCATCAGAGGCGAACTCGAGAAAGATCGGGTAAGCCATCATGACAGCTTGCAAAGCGATGACGACGGAAAAGGCAATCTTGACAGTGCCGCCGTGTTTGATGATGCCGTACATGACGAAGGGGAAAAAGGCAGGGCCAGATCCGCCCATGGTGATGAAAGCAGCAGCGCGCTTTGTGCGTCTACCTTGGCCACGGAGGCCAACGGCAAAGATGAGGGGATAGATGGGGCCCTCGAAGAAGTAGAAGAGGACAATGGGGATGACGAGGAGGTTCGGGTTGGGAGGACGGACAACCACAGGAAGGAGTGCGAAGAGGAAGCACATGGCGATGCACGTGGTGAGGACAGTGCGAGGTTGAGGGAGTCGGGCGTGAAAGACGGAGAGGTAGGTGAAGCCGGCCGCCATGAATCTCGAGACGGCAAAGGCGGTATGAGCAATAAGGAGGTAGTCGGGTATAGAGAGGGCGATGCCATGAGGCTTGTCGGGGTTGGTTGTCTCGCTGGCGCCATTGGTCGCTTCCTCACCCGTTTCGGCGTGATCGGGGAGGATGGATATCATGAGGCTCTTGAAGTAAATGCTGTTGCACTCCTGAGCAGCGACGTACGTGTACTGAGCAATGAAGGCCAAAATGACGCTCCATGTGCGCAGTTGAAAGCCGCACGTCTTCCTCTGAGGGTCCGTAGGGAGATGCTTGGATGACTCTTCCAATTCGCGATCGCTGACTTCTGGAAGAGGCATGTAGTAGAAGAACAGCCCCAGGGCGACGCAGAGCAATGTGATGCCAAGATATGTCCACTGGACGTTGATGAGCGACATGCTGGTCGTGTTGTTCTGCTCGGCAATTCCTTTGAAAAAGACCTTCTGCGCAAGGAGGCCACTTAGGACACTGCCAATGCCTTGAATTCCCTGAGCAAGAAGCACACGCGTCTCGCCATATTCAGGGGGGCCACAGAGTATCAAAAAGGCATTTGCTCCCACCTCCAAGATTGAGAGCCCAAAGCCAACAACAAAGTTGCTCAGCATGAAACCTGGGTATGATTGAGTGACGGCCGAGGGCCAAAAGATGATGGTTCCAATGCCATAGAAGCAAAGGCCAACAATAAAGGTCACCTTGAACCCGCCGACACTGTCATGACCGTTCTTCTTGTGACGCCTCGATCGGTTATGCTCGTCTCTTCGAAGGATCCATTCGCCCACGAGTAGAGGGCCAAAGAAGTAACCACCTCCGAAGTATACTGAGGTCATACCTAGCGTCTCTGCGGTGGTCATGTTGTTGACAGACGCAATGACATTGTTGAGCGTGTTTAAGAGGCCATATGAGATGCCCCAGAGTAAAAATAGGATGGAGACGATGGTGCAGTACTTGAAAGACTCCTTTTTGTTGCACTTGAGCATACTCTTAGGCCTAGCCATGTTGACAAAGCCAAAGTATACGCCTTCTCCGGTTCCGGTCGAAGAAGTCAAGGTGGTCGAGGTCTGAAAGGTAGTTGACCCTTGCTGGGGGGAATTGGCTAGTGGAGGAGCAGTTGCCGTCGGTTCATCAAATGGCGTCGTCAAGAACTCCATGGCGCTCATGGGGGCGTTGGCCGGGAGGGGAGATTGGACGCCGGGTCGCGCCACTGGCCGCGGTGGCTGCACGCTGGCGCGATGGCCCGTTGAAGGCGTGTCTGAATCATTGGGACCCTTGGATAGACTGCTCCTGCTTCCATTGGGATCGTACAGCATAGAAGGGAGCAGCTTGAGAACAAGAGGCTTCAAAGTCGGGACACAGGCGCAAGTCATTCCAACATTGACCTCAACAGCACTCCACATGAGTGATAGTGAAGCATTCCAGGCAAAGTCGGTCTGACCACCAAATCTTGACTGGGGGTCACCGCTGGCGCCGGTGGGGACCTTGGTGATGGCTTGTTGAAGGTAATAGATCCGTATCACATCGACAACCGTAACGAAAAATACCAACGGTAAAAAGTGAGAACGAGAATCGTCTTCTGGCGCGAGGGCAAGCGCATGCCGGTGAGAACAGGTATAGGCAGGGCGAGGATGGCCAGATCGGTTACTATATTAACCGGGGAGGAGCAGATGAATTCGGTGAGCAGCGGTATACACTTGGAGCGGTCGTCATAGGCAGGATCCCAGGCGGCGGCAGTTGGGCGGCATTGAAAGACGTTCATCAAGGTGAGGATTATGCCGGCAAGATTGACAATGGCGAGGGTAAGCCATGATGCGAAGCGCAGGACCCTCTGCGTGTGCTTGGCCAGTCGCAGGTAGAATATCAGGATGGACGTCTTGGTGGCCATCAAGGCGGGATTGTACAGGATGGAAAAGACGTATTCGCAGCGGCGGAGTGCGGGCCGACGGCCCTCATCGATGTTGACGTCGTGCCTTCCGAGGCCATTGTGAACTCCGAAGCAGATGGTGAAGGACAGGAAAAAGGCAAAGAGCCATGCGAGCATCATGACGCGGTCATCCCAGGTAATGTTGCGCACGATAAATGTGCGCGAGACCATGCGGGCAGCGACGAAGACGGTGGCGAGGACGAGGGTCGCGGTGGTGACGGCGAAGACGGCCGGCCCGCGATCGGGGAAGCCTCCATTGTCGGTGGAGGAGGCCGAGTCGGACATGTCGAGGTCGGGTTAGGCGACATGGGACTCCTTTTGAGAGTCGTTCGTCGGGATCCGGGAGAAAGGTTGAGGGGAGGAGGAGGAGGTTAGCTTGAGAAGCTCGAGTCGCAAATAGACGGGCGTGCCATTTCTTCGGGAAGAGTGGGTAGCTCGAGGAATAGGGATGTGGGTATATGCGAGGTCTTTGAATCGAAGAACCGGTCAAAGATGGTCGGGGTCGATGTTCGAGTATATCAAAGATCGGTTAATGTTGGGTTTAAACTTGGGTCGCGTGGGCCATAAAAATCGTGAGTGGATATATCGGATGACGACGGAAGGATGAGCAAAGAAGAATGAGACAGAAAAGGGAAATAGCAATTGCTCAAATATTGTCAATATAAGCCGAGCAAAAAGCAAGGCTGACCCTCCCCGAGGTTCTGGATCGCAAAGGGGGAGAAAAAGGTTTTGTCAAGTCGGGAAACCCTTGGGCAGAGTGAGAAAAAGAATCAAGAGGTGTCTGGGGGTTGTCGACGTTTGAATGGCGGCGGCGGCAGCGGGCAGCAACAGGGCGGAAAAGTGTGGATCTCTGATGTAAAAAAACCGGGGGAAGTTCAGCCACCGACAGGTCAAGTTCAAGCAATGAGGCTAAAAAGGGCCCAGCTCTCTCGCCAGCTAATGATGGTGGTGGGGGGCAGTGTGTTTTTTTGCCGTTTGAACGGTCGGTTCCATAAAATCAAACGGTGAGGGAATGAAGATCAACTATTTGCTTTTCCAACAAGGAAGGTCAGGGACAATCTCTTGGTAATTGAATTGACTCGAAACAGCTCCAGGTACCCGAGTCCTGCCAAGGCCACAATGACAACCTCCCTCTTGAAAAGGTCGAGTTGTATGCAGAGAGGTCACTAGAGACATGCTAGTGACAGATGCTAGCTTCCCACCTAAACGCCCACCCAAGCAAGCCTCCCCCCAAGACGGGTGACAAGAAACGGATACGAAAAATGCGGGTGATGCTGTCGCTACATGCAACCTTGTTTGCTTTTCAACTGGAACTCTCTCTTCATTTCAACAAGGGCATCGGCCCTTACTTACGTACTGTACAATTCTGATGCCATCATCAGTCGCTTAAAGAGAGGGGAAAAACGATGAACATCCCATTCTTCAAGGTCCTTAAAAATCCCTCGCACCAAAAGAGTCAAAAAAAAAAAAAAGAGGGTGCCGGTGACGACGGATGGTGGCTCCGATAGCTTGGGAATTGGTGGCTCTTGGCTTTTGGCTGAGGGTGGCTTTTTTTTTCTTTTCAGTGGCAGATCTCGTTTCGTTAGTCGTCATCATCATCACTACCACCCTCTCTTTTCCCGCTGTCTTCAGCCGCCTGTCAGCAACACGATGGTGGTGATGGGTTTCGCTTTCGCTTTCGGGCCTTTATTGCAGCCAACATCTGCCGATCGAGGCACACATGCTCACACACATCACACAACACAACCTTTTTATTTTGTCTCCCCAGAATCTCGGTGCCTACAACTGAACTGCGGCTCCGCGCGGTTGATTCATGATGGATGGCTCTAGCTGACAGTGGCTGACTGACATGGCAAGCCACGCGCGCCTTTTCCCATGGGTATTCATTTCCCGCTACTGCTGCCGTTGCCGTTGCCGTTGCCGCTCACTTGTGTGAGTGTGTTCCCCCCGCTCCCGTTCTTTCTCCCCACGGCAATCAATGTCTTATCCTTCAACTTGTAACCTCGAGAGAGAGTTGTATCAACCATACGTCATTTTGTCTTCGGCTATCTTAAACGGGATGCACCAAGCTTTTGCCAAACCCTGATCATCGCCCTCCATCAAGCCAATGTTCAAACGGTTAGCCAAAACTCAACTCTCGTTCACTGCCACTGCCACGCAGGAGCGGAATTTGCTCCTTCACAGCTAAGATATCCGTCCCTCTTTTCCGCCCATTTTTTTCGCCTCCTCATCTCTCTCACCGCAACTACAAAAAGGAAAAAAACGTTAGCAAATAAAAACAAACAACCCATCCCGCCTGCAGCAGCCGCCAACACCAACGCCAGCGGCCGCGCCCCCCCAATCTGCAACCAGGTCACGAGTCTAAACCCCCTCCTTCGCTGTCTTTTATCCCGCTGCCTGTTCTGACTGACAGCGCCCAAATCACCTCACCCACACTCTTCGTCAAGTCATGTTGCGCCTCTCTGTCATCGGGCGTCCCCTCGAGACACCTGTCACGCTAATTCTGTCTCCGATGGTCCAGATCATCCCCCCGTAGCCGAGACAATCGCTGTGCCAACCATGCAGGTGTCAAGAGTTGTCTTTGGTGGGTGATGCTGCAACCACGTATACTTGCATTAAACTATCCATTGCCAACAAAGTAGAAAGAGGCACGGGGTGGCCAAAATATGTGCCCTGCCCCATTAATGGCCATTTTCCTCTGGACATTGAATTTCTCGAATTTCAATTGTGATATCCGCGTTGTGAATCCCGAGGGTCTCCGGCCCCGAACTCCCACATCGGACAACTCGGACGGAGCTGCAAGCGGCTAGCTCCGGAATTTCGGAGCTCCGGCGTCTGACCTCCGGACTCCGGCTCATGAGCGGGTAATTACCAATCACATTCCAAACCCGCTCATGGCGACATCTCCCATGATCATGAGGACCAGCTTCAGTCTGGCCAAAAAATTCTCGTCCTGACCGCCTATACTCCGGCATGAATTATTAGGTCATCGAATTACAGCGGTCAGAGGCCGCCTTGATTCGCCCTTGTTACGCCCGGTTGCTGGCAACTTCGGCTCCCGCGCTTCTTTACTCCCACATCATGACTTCCGCTCTGCCACCTCCGTCCTCCGGCGCCGTGCCGGGCCCGTCTTCGGCGGCGTACGGCGATCACGACCTCCATGATCATGATGCCGCAACCTCTGAAGAGACACCGCTCCTCATAAGCTCCGCCTCTAGCATCAGCTCCCGGACATACTCAATCTATTCACCCAACACTACCACCACCACCGCCGGCCATGTCGAAGACGAGGACTCGACACAACTCAGACCGCCGATTCGGCCTGCAAGGGCCCTCGCCATCACTTGTAGTCTGGGGCTTCTCATCTTCCTGCAAGGTACGAAAAGTCTCACCGCCATGGCGCTAGCTCACACCCCCTAGAGGTGCACCATGACAGGTCTCGCTAACAGCTCCCCAGCCTCCAACATGTCCGGCATGGCCCTCATCCAGGGCACCGTTGCCGCCGAGCTAGGCGCCTACGAGGCGTCGGCCATGTGGTTCAGCAGCGCCTACATGATCCCCATGTCTTCACTCACCCCCATCGGCGGCCGCCTGGCCACCATTTTCCCCACCAGGACACTTGTCCTGCCCGTGGCGGCTCTCATAGCAACTGGCAGTTTGCTATGCGCATCTGCAAATTCCTTTGCCGAGTTTGTCGCAGGAAGGATAGTGACGGGAGTGGGCGCCGCTGGGGTCATGACACTGGCCGTGGTCCTGACGTTGGAGCTGCCGAGCGACAAGACTAGGGGGATAGTCATGGGCTTGATCAATGCCGGCTTCACTCTGGGTGTTTCTTTTGGGGCGGTTGTTTATGGTGGATTAATGCCTCTAGTTGGATGGGTAAGTGGTTTGGTGAATCCTAGAGACAATACCTGACCAAATGCTGATGCACCATAGCGACCCTTGTTCTGGGCTCAAGTCCCTTTCGCCTTTATTGCAGGCCTAGGAGTCTACAACAGTCTACCAAGTTCCCTAGATTCAAGAGAAACTCCCAAGGGTTCTGTCGGGGAAAAGCTCGCGCGAATCGACTACCTCGGGGCGATACTATTGGTGAGTTCCTTGCTGAGGCTATCGCGAGTCGCTCTCGGACTAACACATGTCAATTCAAGACCACAACCATTGTACTCTTCCTCTACGGTCTCGCAGACAAGATTCAACCCCTCCCTCTCATTCTCTCTCTCATCACTCTCATCTTCTTCCTGATAGTGGAGTACTATCTCGCAGCAGACCCGGTGATACCTGTCAAGGTACTCTCCTCCAGGGGCATCCTCCTCTCGTGCCTCGCGCAGACGGGCTTCATGTCGGCCCGCTGGAGCTTGCTCTTCTACGCGCCAATCTTCATGCTCGCCGTCCGAGGCGCCGCTCCCGCAGCTGCAGGGTCGATCCTGATCCCGACCAACATAGGGTTCGGCCTTGGCGGCGTCCTCGTTGGCTGGCTTCACGTACGCCGCAGCGGTGCATTCTGGCTCCCGTCGATGGCGTCCCTGGCCCTGTTCAGCCTCAGCCTGTGTGTCCTCTCGCTTGCGGGCACTGCCGAGCTGCCGGTTGTCGTCCTCATCCTGGTCGTCTTTTTCAACGGCATGGCGACGGGGGGCGTGTTGAACTACACTCTGGCACATACTCTGCATCTAAGCCATGACGACACTCAGTACATCGCTACGAGCCTGATAGCCACTTTCAGAGGGTTCGGCGGTAGCTTTGGGACGGCGATAGGCGGGGGCATCTTCTACCGCCTTTTGAGGAGTGACCTAGTCTCCGGGTTCCTGCAGCTCGACGGTGGAGATGAGCTGAGCGATGCCCGGCAAAGGCTAGTTTCCAACCTTTTGAGCTCCCCCGGGTTGGTCCATGGAGGTGACCTGAGCATAGCAGAACGAGAAATCGCGATACAAGGCTATGCCGGTGCTTCACGGGGAGTCTGGCAAGCGGCGGCGGTGCTGGGTCTCGTGGTGGTTGCGATTCAAGCGGCCACAGGATGGACATCACCGAGCGAGGATGATGATGAGGAGACAGGAACAAGGGACATGGATTCCGAAAACGAACATGTCGGTGAAGCGGAGGTTTGAATACGAGTCTGAGTATCAACTCTCTCACAGCTTGAAACTATCCGTCTGTCGATTTAGACTTTTAGATATGGTCTGGTGTCGAGACTATGCTATATGGCGTGTTACTTGCGAGTTTCCTTAGGATAAACGTGCATGATGAGGCTGAAGAATTGAGTTGATGGCTGAGACAGGACCTTTTGAACATAGACTTCAATAATACAGGCTGATATGACACTGACGAACTGTGTGTGGCTGTCGCTCCGACAATCCAACCAGGGATATCCCCTTCTACCCACCCGCACCCACGCGTGTTCCCCTTTCCCGTATGTAGGAACTGGATCAACCCATGCGAGTCAACGAACGAACGAACGGCACTTACCGTACAATCCTTCAATTCAAGTGCATGTGTGTGTTTTGCATAAAGCGCATAGCGACCAATCACAGCAACTCTGACATTGCACCGTGCCTCGCTCCAACGAAATGCTTGCCCGATTCTCCCAAGCTCCAAGGCCCCAAGGGCTCCCCTGCCAATCTCGCCAACGGCATTCTCGTTTTGGGAGACGCCCTCGCTTGTGGTTCTGCGGGCCGCAGCTCCGACTATCCTTGGCGTTTTCGCACCGGTAGTGTGTCAAAATCCGCACACCCCTTGTCCTGACCTGACTCTTGTCCCTTGTCCCTTGTCCCTTGTCCCACGTCACTCACGTCGCCCCCGGGGAATACTCTACGTACCTCTCAGCCCTGCATCCTGGACGACACCGTTAGATCTTTGTCCTTTCTCACGCTAGCAGGTCCTTGTCGTCGGCCTGGACGCTCGGGGTCTCTGTCTTCTCGGCCGGGGCCTCGCTGCCTGCCGACTGCTACTGCGACTGTACGTAGTACCTACCTACCTACTGCACACCACCTACCTACGGCTACGGAGCTTCGAGTAGGCCCTTCTCCGGGCGAGGTAGCACACAAGGCAATTAGCTGGTCGATCATCCTCGTTTAACAATTGCTACCTCTCGGTGATCGCCAGCCAAGAAGCGCTCCAATCCTCACCACGAGCCTCTATTTAGAGTTTACAAGCATAGACATATGCCAGGGTCTTGTGAGAAGATGGACGTCGCACTAAAATCTACCAGACCCTGCATTGATGGACCATATCTTCGTATTCCGCATCTTGGATCTACCAAGTTGCCTTGCCTAATGCTAATGTACAGGTGCGCGCAGTGGTGTGTTGCGCATATATGCTTGCTTGCTCGCCATATTATGTACCGCTCGCCTAAATATGTATGTAGAATTCCGGCCATGCCAATGGATCCTTCGTTGTTTCTTCAGAGGGTAATCCCGCCCTCGTGAATGATGTTGCCCCATCATGCCTTTTGACTCCCTGTAAATGCTGCAAAATCCAAATGCGCCCAAAATCATTCAAGCACAGACAAAAACTTCCCCCATTCCAAGAAAGCCGTGCGTCCCTTGAAACCCCTCTATACAACAAACACGTCATAAATTTCAAAACTTGTCCTGCCTGATCTTCTTTCGTTCCTGAAGATCCCCGTGTTTCAAAACGGCTTGAGCCCAGGTGCCATGAAACAATAGCCATAATCCAACAGATATAGTAGTAGATCGATTCGAAACGCAACCCTCTTCAAGAGCTAGCCACGGGACCGCCGAGGAAAAAGTCAAGTTCTCCTCCGTGGCCGTTCTGGGATCGGTGCTCATTCTCGGCCAGTTGCTCTAGAAGAGCAAGAAATGGGTCCTTCTCCTCTCCCTGTCCCGTTCCGATGCTGCCGTTGTTGCTTCGGGCTCCGGGACTCGGCGCTGCCGCCGTGGCCTGATGAAGGTTGAGCTTGTTATGGTTATCCTCGCCCTGCCATGCAGCAGGGCTGCCAAACGCGTTCGTGGGGACCGTTCCAAACATGGCGTCGTATCCTCCGTTTGCCTCGTTAATCATTCCAGGCCCGGTATTCGTAACACTCGACCCCGACCCATAGCTGTATGGGGGGCTGAAGGGTGCGCCAGCCATGGGGTGTATCCCATGAGCTGAGACTGGGTGTGTTCCTGGCGACAGAGTGAATCCCGCTGCAGCTGCAGCTGCGACCGCCGCATTGTTTGCCGATGTTTCGTCCATCTGCTCATGCAGAGCGTACATTTCTTGGCTCTCATGGTGGGGCGGCAAAGAAGTCGGTGTCGTGAGGAGGCTAGGCGATGAATGGGGCATCATGCCTGCGGTGTAAGAGAACGACCGACGGGCGCTTCCCGGGGTGGGAAGCCCTGTTGCAGGAGGCTGGAGGCTGGAGATGACCTTGACATCCGGTCGCCTTCGGTTTATCGGTGCGCTTGGTGCTGTGTTCTTGCGCTTCAGGCTTGGGCGCTGAGGCCCATCGGTGCTTCGAGGAGTTTCTTGAATCGGGAGGGATCCAGAGCCAAAGTCGATGGCAACGTCCGAAAGTCGCAGGTTAGCTGCGTCAAAGCTAAAAGATTGACCCCCTGGTCCTCCAATATTGGAATAGCGGTCAAAAAAGTCCTCGCTGTGGAAGCCCGGTGTGTACCGCATCGAGTTGCGTGCCAATGCCTTCACTAGCTCCCCATGAGCATGAATGATGTCTTGGAGTGTTTCCCGTTGATGCTGCACACAAGCCCAGGCATACCGGAGCTCACCCAAGAACTGCATCTCTCGCGAGAGGAAGTCTGAGGAAGAACCAAACACGTTGACCTCACCCTGGCTGCTTTGCTTGCTGTAGTGGGCTCCGTGAACGTGAACCGTACCCGCCGTGCAGATGCAGAATCCCACAAATGCAGGCCAGTCAACTATGCCAGCCTGCTTTCCAAGTTGAACCAGCTCCATAATGGCATTGGCATGGAGAAAACACATGTTAGTCGCCTCGATCTGCCACGACTGGTGCTGCCCTGTCTCTGCCAGCTCCGCCAGGTCGATGGGGAGGAATGGGCGGTAGATCAAGCAGTGGATGAGATGGTAGATGACCTTGCTGAGCACAAGGACAGTCGAGTCGGCCTGTCCAAATAGAGCGTTGAGGTTGGAGAAGACATCCTCGGTTCCAGAAGACCAGACGTCAAGATCTTGTCGGATCTTGGATAATGTTGAAAGGGTGTGCCAGGGGAAATGAGAGTCACCCTTCACACCGCCTGCGGCCAGATATCGGTTTGTCTTTCCAAGAACTCGAGTGATATCGATGAGCATGCCCATGCTTCCCTGCGGTTTCTTATCGCTGCCTTGGAAATATTGAAGGTTCGACCCTGTTTGGAAGAACTCCCCTTCCACTGGAAGTGAAGAAGAGTTAGGTGACCAGGAAGGAAGGCGTAGCAGGATGGTGCTGTCGCTAATGAGACTCGGTCGCTTCGATCCGGTAGTCTGGAACCGATCCAGCAGGTAGCAAGTCCAGAAGAGTCGTCGTCGCATCTCACGCTCAACTGGTGTCATTCTGGCTTGGGCGTCTGTCTCTCTGTGAATCTCAAGAGCCACAGCCATTCCAGTAGCGCTTGCTGTGTCATGTTAGTCAGAAGATCATGAGACTCTCGCGTAGGTTTGATCTTACTCATGAGCATGTATGCCCTCTTTCCCTTCCCAGTAGCAGTAAAAGCGCTCACCAATAGCAGTAGGGCTTGGAGAGCATCGATCGATGGTTCATCAGTGTTGATTTCCCTTCTGGCGCGAGCCGCGAAATCCTCACTGAGGTTAGCAGCTGCTTGATACCCACTTGGATCCGTTGTGTGTCTAACAGCCGATTAGCCTGGCACTATGATAGCCTTTGGGGGCGGGGAACATACCGTGCTGCAACTGCTGAAATTGCATACGAAAGAAACTTGGGAAGCTGGTTCAACTGAAGTCGTTGTCGAATGGAGGACTCATCAACAATGTAGTAAGGCTTGCCGTGGAACCGAGCGAAATAGGTGTCAAGGAGGGCCTCGGCCTGAGCGGGAGGAGGCGAGAGATCTCTGTAGAGGGGTCAGTTGGCACTTCTCCTTTATGCAACAAACAGATGACGAACCTCGGCAAAGGCGTGTGAGGAGAAAGGGATGTCGATTCACCGGGAGAGGCGCGGGCTTCAACAGCGACGCGCTTGGCCGCCGGCTCGCCTGCTTCAGCGCTCAGCGAGGAACCAGATGCGTCTCCTTTTCCGGTGCCGGGCATATTTGAGCTCGTTGGTGAAGCATCATCTTCTCCCTTTTCCCTCAGCTTAGCCTCAAGTCCATCCACTCTTTTCAAAAGTGCTTCCAAAACGTCTGTCTTCGGGCCACGCTTCTTTGGTACAGCATCTGCAGGTTGGGTTAGCACGAGTCAGCACAACCACTAGAATAGTTGTGTCAAAGCTACCAGGGCGCCTACCAAGCGCACCATGGTTGGGGAACAAATCATGACTTACCATAGATACAGGGGCACTGGAAGACCTGGCAAGCTTCGCATGATGGTCGAAGGCGGTTGCACTTGATCTATGGCAGGTCGGATTAGGTTCGGCCCAGATGACTTACAAGCGCAGCAGAGATACTCACCTTTCTCTTCCGGCACGACTTGCAGTTCATGGACTCTCGGGGCTCATTGCTCATGCGGCGGGTAGGAAGTCGTTCAATGCCGACCTGCGGCCTTGGAATAGCCACAGGGTGGACTCCGGGTATATGAGGAACGTTCATTGGATCGTATACGGATGCGGTCATGTCTAGAATCGTGGGAACAATTGAGGGCCGTCGGTATACACGACGGCACGGTTGACTCTCCCTGAAATCAGGTCGAAGCGGTTATCCAGAAGCTGAATCGTTGGTAGACAAGGCGAACTGGCGACTCAAAGTGCTGGGTAGAGATCAGGATGGCGATGTTGGATAGTATGGAGCGGTCCTGGTGGTATCAATCTCGAGATCCCTCAGAAGCGCAGTCGAGGTACGATGGATGCTCGTAGTATTGGCGTGTTGTCGACGGCGATGTAGACTGGCTGGGCGAGGCCGTCTTTTGGGGCAGAGACGAGATACTGCCAAAACGCTCGGCGACTCAAGTTTGAATAGGGAACGGAAATGGAGGAGGAGTTGAAGCTCCAAAAAGTAGGGTGAGGCTTCGTAAAAGATGGGACGGGATGGCAAAAGAAGGTCGACCGGTTGACTAGCCTCGGAGGCCCAGAATTGTACGACTGACCCGGACCCCAGTCGGCGGTCTCATTTTGGTCGTCGCCAATGTGGAGGTGGCTAGTGACAGGACCGGGGGGCGAGCATGAATGATGATGGTGGTGTCGATGTTGGGATGGATCATGGTGGGGAAACGGAGCTCAAGATGCAAGTCCATCCCTTGATGGTCCGCTCCAACGCTGTCCCCCTCTGATGCTGGCTCCCATGGCAGGCTGGCTCTTGCAAAGATGTATGTGCCAGGGCACAGGGCCACTAGCACAATCTCTTTTTGGGCGTGGTGATTGCATCTCGCTGGCGTCTGGACCAGCCATGTCATTGGAGCGCGCAAAGAGGACGAACTATGTGAGGAGGAGGGGATGGTCGCCCCCAAACCAGCGGTACTGTACCCCCAACAAGGTGAACATGCCAGGCCCCCAAAGCACCAAACCGGGGAAGTGCAAGGCCTGAAGCCGTCCGTCCTTGGTCTTCTATTAAGCGTAGCATTTCCCGACACATCTGTCGATCCTGTCTGCTTTCTTGGTGCACCTCTGCCGATTCGATGTTTGACATGGACCCTTTGTTCGGTCGAGCATCGAGCGAGCTAGGAGGCACACTCGGACTCGCCCGAACTAACCCTCCCAGCCAGCTCTTTCTTGTTCGCACTCTCGTGCTCTCCGTAACTCACCCTGAGCAGCGTACCTAGGTACTCCCTCCCTGTGCCAGATTAGGCCACACATCGCCCCAGGTTGACAAGGAATATACGCAACGCATTGTGCAAGGGACACTGGACCACCACGCGGGTCCCAAGTTCCAAGACCAGAAAGTCGGGCTCTTAGCGAAAGTGGCAGGGGCAAGGTTAGCAACATCTAGGTGCTGTAGAGTGACGGGTCTGACGACGGCCATGGCCATGATAGACGTAGGCTTGTCTAGTGCCGTAACCGCCGGAGCGGTAAGGTACCGCTCGAAATGGATGGAAGGATGAGGTTGTCAGTCCTTCCTTTCCTTACCTTACCTTACGTCCGTCCCCGTTGCTAGCTCGAGCCCCGTAGTTCAGCGAACGAGGCAAACGGTAGGGCGGGACAGGGGCATTGAGTCGAGTCGAGCATGTTCGCTGCTGGCTTGGACGACAAGTTGAGGCCAGACAGGGGCAAGGCCATGGTCAAGGTCAAGGTCAATGCCGCGCCCGGGAGCCACGAGTGCACGAGGCACGAACGGACGGGATAGGATGGGATAGGACAGGATAGGATAGGATGGATAGGTAGCTAGGATGTGGTTCAGAAGAAGGCTTCGGGAGTCTTCCATTGTGAGCTAGGTCTGGAGGTGAGAACCTGGAAAAGTGGCACCGATGTCAAAGCTCTCCCGTCAGATTCGCACCTTCCCTTCCATCCTTCCAGCTTACACCCTAGGTCCTAGGTCCTAGGAAGGTACGGAAACCGCAGGCAGGTACCTACCTACCTACCTACCCATGGAGCACGCAGACCGGCCAGTTAGGTAGAGAGGTGGGGGCCGGAACCTACTGTACCTTAGCGGGCACTTCGCTTAAGCATAGCGGGAACAGTGTTGTTTGGGGCGCGACTAGGGGCCGTCGATGGCTGGGGCATCGTGGGCGAAACGGACGCACGCCGGGCAGTCGCGATAGGGTGGTGGCTGCTTTTTTGGCCAGCCTGAAACTCTAGAGGCAGGATCTAAAGACTCTTGTCACGAAACTCACGATCCATTTCATCACCACTTCATCTGCCATGTCATCGGAGTTCTCGCGCATCAGACTATTGGAATTCCGCACTCGAAAAGCCACGAGGACGAACCAAATGTCACCGCAAGCGATTTGCGCTTAATTCTACAACACGATCGATGCCAGACCGAGTTTGGCAACGTCAACCGTGAGCTAAGATTAGCACTCGACGCCATTTTTGGTCTGCCAACGGCCCCCGAGATCCTGGCCGGCTTCCATCTGAACTTTTGCAGCCTGACCTGGGTCCATCAGTCCCATGGGCTATCCTGGTCTCCCTTACCGATACTATGCGCTCATAAGGAACAGACGACAGTGCTTTCGATCCCGTACGGGCTGCTACCTCGACGCTTTGGGCCCTTGCCTAGCCTGCCGCATTCTAGACTCCTTCCACCGGCATGCCACTAACGGATCGATTGCGCACACAGGGTTCATGTCAATCTCGTGGTCTTTGGCCCCTCCAAGAGTCCCAGCTCCCGTCGATGGGGGCGAGATCTTCCTTACTCCCTGGTCGTGGGTAATCTATCACCCAAGCCAGGACCTAGACCTGTCACTGAAATGCCTCTTTTCTCCCCCTTGAACTCGACATTGAGCCTATGATTACAAAGCGGACTCGCCCTCGGGTCGACCAGAGACAGGGGCCTGACATCTCGCAAAGGCAACGCAACGTCTGCAGGCGGCTCTGTCGTGACCCTTGCCTCTGCGTAGGAGTCAGTCTATGTGAGGCCAGCAGGGTCATAATCTCAATTGACACAGCTAAGCGCCACTGGCACGTCTTGTCAAAACCACATGGGGCCAAGCGGCTGCAGCCGTCTCATATCAAACTGTCACTCCCCTGGCGCCCAGCCGTCATTCACATTACCAAGAGAGAGGCTCACGGGTGTTGCTGACAGGGGAAATAGATGAGGAATGACGTGACAACTCCGCGAGTGTCCCACCCTGGCCCAGATATCCTCAGGTGAGGTCCAGCGGAGTGCAGAGAGAGGGGCCGTCGACGACGACCCTTCAACAAAACAGCCACTTTTGATAGGAGCGACCCCTTTTTCAGAGATATCAGAACGTGGCAGACTCGTCTAATTCCCGGGGTGCTGGAGATGGCGGGCTCCCAATCTTGAGCTCTACCGACGTCGGGAGATATCAACACCGCCATGCGGTCTGTCAGCGCCGTGGTTCGGAATCCGCGTACTCGCGCAACAGCCATGCTCAAGAGGTGAGACAAACGGACGTTGTACCTGCATATGTGGGGAGGTATCCAGCATCTCTTGCAGTCATAAGGCTTGCATTGGGGCGAACCAGTGGCGAGTCGCCGTGCTGGATTTCCTGTTAATCAGCAGCAACCCCTGAAGAAACTCGCATCCTGCTTGACGGCCAGACCAGTTCTCCGCTGTGTTGGCGCTCTCTTGCAGCAGGCGGTCCTTGAATACTTGATGAGGCTAACAGCATGGCTAGTGTCGCCAGGTGGTGTGTGCTCATCTGCACGCCGTGGACGGCTTGCTCCCCCGATTTGGATCTTGAGTCCGGCCGGACATCCACGCTTTTCCGTATGCCCCCCTGTATGCCACGCCGCCTAGGTCCAAGTTGTTCTGCTACCCACCCACGGCACTAAGACTCGCCTCGGCGTCCGATCGAGGTGAGGTATGAAGTAGGCTAATCAATCTTATACACGATGGGGACGAGCCAGCGCATCATGTGTGCTGTTCCATCAATGCCGAGGCGAGGCATTTCGCATTGGATTCGGATGAACAAAGTGCAGTTTAATGCGTTACAAAATCGACGAGGCCCGCACGAGTTCCCTGTGTTGACCGACCCAACACAAACAGAGACAGACAGCTATCAACCCAATGAAGCCATTGCTTGGCGTCATGGTTTCTAGAAGCGGATCAGTTGCTATGTGCGAGCCTTGGAATGCCGGGCACCCTGCCCTTTTCGACTCCCTGTCCGGGTGCCGTCCTCCACTTTACCCCAGGTGCCCAATCCGTACCCGGCTTGGATGGGCTTGGCCGTCGAACCATTCTCACGCTGTGACCTGGTGAGCCTGAAGGCTACAGAACCTGTCTTTTTTTCTCACTGTGAGCCGATGCTCGCAAGCACCATGAGTGGCTCACCTAAAGCTGAAACCAGCCGCGTCGTCGAATGGCTCAAGATCTGAGATCATTCGCACAACGCCCGTCATCACTTGGTGATGACGAGAAGCTTACTCTACGAGGTGGATTTGACATGTTCACACTAGGTTATGGGTCGTTGTGTTTGAGCAGGCTGAGGTCTCAACTAGGGGAACCAGCTCCGATGGCGGCCGAGATGTCTGCGCCCTCAACTCTGCGCTTTCTTTGGTGTTTTTGAAGGATGTGTTGAGAAGCGAGTCCGGACGAGCGCCTAAGTGCCTACCACAAGCACCCACTTGGTCTCTCGTCTCTTTGTGCAATGCAACTCTCGTCACCACGAAGCGCCAATACGACACGATAGGCGCCGCTGATCGACGACGCCTTAAGCCTTCATCTCGCACTCTGCGGCTCACTCGGCGATCGCCTGGGGCTCCTCCTCCGACAAGGTTACCAGTTCGGGCTCGGATGCCGTGCTCGGATACAGACAGGCTTTCTTCAGTTTAGAGTTGGGAGCCGGACTCCTGGATCACGGGTAGCTCCAGAGGTCTACTATTTATCACGGTCATGATATTAACAAATATGCTTGGTCTTGTCGACATGGGTTCCTACCATGTGCCCCGGGCAATGCCTTCTAGGGCTCTATCGACTCCAAATTCAATATGTCACTTGGCATCTGGCACACCAAGCTTGCCCTGGAGAGTAAACCGACTCCAAAGCTGTCTCGGTTCGTACACAGTGGCCTCATGCTCCACCCCGAGGTGGAGGTTCTCCGAACCTTCCTCAGTTCAAGAGCCAGGTACCGTTGTCAGGATTATTCAGAACGGCACTTGAGGTAGGATTACTATCTCCGGTATTCCTCTCGCTACAAGCGAGCGATTCCTAGCTCGCAAGGTGTAGTTTTGTAGCGTCCGAAAGCATAGAAATGAGTTGTATCGCGATATATCCAAACCCAATCGATCGGTTTCCTGGTCGGGCCTTTGCCTCTTTTTACTTCTAGCTTCCTCCGGTAGCTACAAGCTCCAACAGAATGAGAGCCCAGCGGCTCTTCTCTACCTCGGCCACATGGTTTGTCCCTGCCTGGTTCCAGGCCCTCGAGCCGAAGATCCAACTGATCGTCCAGGTACGCTCGCCAACCGCGATCGAAGGGTTTCAGGCCGATCATGGACTTGCATGGCCTGTAGGGCTTAGGCATCCCTGTGCCCCGGCAACTCAAGCAAGACCTGAGGTTGGTGGCTCCCATGAGGGCATGGAGCTGTGGGTTCATACATGGCACTCGGGGCCAACTGGCTCAAGTGCAAAGGATGGATGGTCAGCCAGCGGAGAAGCCCCTGGCTTACCCATAACTCAACACTGGTTCACTCATCGACCTCTCCGAGTCCCTTGCTTACCGCTCCAACTTGATACCCGCTAGTAGATCGATTGCGGTTGCGTGCCTCGGGTTGCCCATTGCTTGGGCGCTTGCGTTGACTCTATGTGCCTTCTGCTCGGTATGTATGGTCTCCTTGCTATCACATACCCACCCGGCTGCCCCTTGGATCTCCTTCATTTTGCATTCGGTCCTTGGTGAGGTCTCAGATACTGACTACTCAAAGTTTGCTTGGAAAAACGGGTCTGGATAGCCTCGACCTGATACACCTTGAGTATCAACTGGTCAAACATGATCACCACGCGTCGTTTCTTGTGCAGCTGAACACGCCATCAAGCATCTCCTGGGTATGTTTGTTTCCCCCTAGTCGTTTCGCCGAGCCTCCGTGATGGAGATGATGCGTCTCTGCGAGTTTCCCATGTGTGAGCCTGCAGGCCGGCCCTCCCGCAGCGCAGATTAGCACGCTTCTGGCCTCAAGGGGGACTGAGTTGTGGCTAAACAGCAGGGCTACACAGTGGGCAGTGGAGATAACCCATTGCCGCGACCGTCTGCGGCAAACAAACCAGTCCTGCACACGCGGTAGGTGTTGCGGCTTGGCTGGTGCCCCTGTCGAGGCGAGTGCAAAGGTCCTCTCATCATCCCAACTTGCTAACCCATGGAGAGCATGGTGTTGTCTTGTTCGTCCCGTCTTCTCATCTCCTCTGCATACCGCCACCAGGACTTTACCGCACCCCTATTCCCTGCCTCGGGATCGAATCATCGTCGACTTGACCCTCATGAGGTTGCCACGTCTGGACGGTCCATCCAGACACCTGGAGATCCCCTCCATGGGCGGGTCAATCCCCCCCCTCACTTGCTTTCTGCCGGAGCGTGGTGTGCAACCTTTCTCGTGCGCCACTTGAGAGTTGTCGGCATTCTCGTGGACCATGTCTTCTTGGCTCTCGCTTGACGCTCTCAGTTGAGCAATCTCCGCAGCAGCGTCTTGAGCAGGTGTGGCTGCCACGCGGATCCAGTCTTGTGTGTGTGGCCTTGGACAAGAAATTTTTGCCCAGAGATGCATACTTTGTGCCCCATTCAACGTCCTTCATCTATGAGCAGCGACACTGGGTGCCTCATGTCTAGACAAGTCGCCCCTGTGCTATCATCTCACGATGTCTTGTCTCAAAGTGTGTTATCCTCAATGCTATCTATTCTCTCGGACTCGTCATCAGCCAACATGGAAACCACATGTGTCTCGTGCTTTGCTTTGGGCAATCTGACCAGAACTACCTACCCAGTCTGGATCCCTTGCTCGACCGTTATGCATCTCACATCCACATCATTCACCCCACACGATGCCTGCGAGGAGGCGAGTGGCCAAGGAGCCACAGCAAGGGTGATCAGAGAGGCACACACACACATGCACACGTACACACCCCAAGCGCCCTGAATCTCACACAGCCTCTAAACCCTTCTCACGCCATGTCCAGCCAGAGCACAAGAGGCATTGGCTGCCCACAAGCATGCATGAGGCCTTATGGTGTTGTCTACTGACGCTGATATCTTGCTTTTTGGTGAGTAAGTGATGACATGCAAAACACCAGGGAGACAGGCACGCATATCTGGCCAAGACAAAGGCATCCACCACATCTGCTGGGCACAATGACATGGGACGAGATACAAGTGGGCGGTGTGAGGCTCTAGATGTCTTCAAATTCTATCATACGCTGCGTCTGCACGATGCTTGCTAGCAGTAACTAAGTGGCTATAATATTCAACTGACATATATGTCCCATTTCCAGCCCACCGGATCTCGTATACACCCATGATCTTCATATCCATCGCCAGCCCTGCAAGGGCCGGCCTATACATAGGCAGGTACATACGTACACAGTCCGGAGCAAGAGCACAGAGCAGCAGATCCCCGTGGGACCGAGTCCTAGTCCTACATGCTCTTGGCCGTACGGAGTAGAGGTGTAGAGTGTAGTGCAGTCTCGGTAGCGCTAGGTCATCCCGCGCTGCCCTTGTCTTGTCAGGTTGTGGTAAACCCACTCGAGTGGCCCAGGGCCCAGAGCCCATGGGTCTTTTGTCTGCCGGATCTGTCCCCAGCAGGCAGGGCCTCTCTTTTTCGTCTTCACACAAAGTTTGGTTTGCTGGCCTGTTCATTTCGGGGGTTGAGATGGACCCGCCATAAGCCCAAAATATCCCAAAAGCCTCGAGTCTTTGTCCAGGGGCAGACTGTGCAAGGAGACGCCGAGCGGCCTCGATTGACGTGGGCGCTTGCTTGGCAAGCGGCACAGTTGGTGCGGTTGTACAGGGCTTGCTGGTTCCCTGCTCTCCGTTCACCGGCCTGGCCGGTAGTCCTGGCCGATATCTAGGTTTTTCCCCTAAACCCGGCCTTCTTCGGACCTCCAGCCTATTCAGTCGTCGGTCCTTTTCCCCATGGAAGGACCGACATCGAATCAGGAAAGTGATTATTTCGAGTCGAACTGATATCTGACCTCCTTTCTAGAGTATCATGTGCGATAGCATGTTGTTGCGGTTGTAGTTGACGGTCTGTCCGAGTGTTGACAACTCCAGACTCAGTATCGGTGACCTCCGCTTGCCAACCGCACGAAGCTGTACGGCACGTTCTGTCCAACAAGTAACCTTAAACTTTCTACTGTCGTGAAAGCGGCAACGTCATCTGCCCCATAGGCAGCAAAGCCATTCTTCTCGGCGATCAGACTTGGATCCGAACTCCTCCGTGATGCTCCGTCGGCCAAGTCGAGGAAGACCTTCTTCGTATTCGTCATCCCTCTCGATCCAGCTACTCCAAACGCTCGTAGCAACATGCCGACCAGGTGGCTCTTCTCCCAGCCAAGTGCCGACACAATAACAAACGGAGCGCTGTCATCATCCACTGACCGGGCACGCTGAAGACTCTCGAGGCTGATGAACGGTTCGATCGGAGGCGCATTTCGAGCGAGAGAAGTAGGCGTACGGAAGCCTATCGTATAAATCTTGGAAATCCTGAGGGCCCTCATGGCAAAGAAGACCGGGGCAGCGTCATCGGACGACGAGGCCATCACCACAGCTGAGCGCCCAAAGTAGGCCGAGGGAGCCAAGTCGCGTGTAAGTGTACTCAGTATTCCTTTCCATCCCGCGTTGTCAAAGACAAGAGAGGCCGTTGGTGCCAAGCCCGACTGGCTACTGGAGTCGAGTGAGTCGGTCTGCCTTTGACGAGGGCTGGAGGGCATCGATCCGGGAGATGACGACCTTGAAGAAGAGCCAGATTGAACCACGATGGTGTCGACCACGCCAATGGCACGAGCGGCCTCAGTCAGGATTGGACCGTTGCCTCCATTCAGCGCTGCGAAAAAGGGGCTGTTCTTGACCAAGGTGTGATGCGGTAGCCCAGGGTTAAGGTATGCGCCTCCGAAATGCTTCTGGTTGCACCAAGCTTCCATGCTTCCAGGGTTATTAGGATGCCTCTCGACAACTGCAAAGTGGTGAGGAAGTCCTAGTTCGTTGATACATTTTTCGTAGAATGGCGCCTGGGGGGTGGCGCATCGAGAAGTTGTGCTGTTGATTCCATAGATGTGCTTTCTCGGTAGCTGGCCCAACAGAGACAGGGCAGCATTGATCTCAGCCGCACTCAACTGACCGGGAGCAGCTATTATGGGGAGAAGCGGGTGTGTGATGGGTGTAAAGACGGGGTTCAATGTTCTCGAGAACTGTCCAGTCTCGCCCATGTTGACGGCAGAAAAGGGGGGAGCGTCGGGATACTCGGCGCGCATCTTAGAACGGAAATACTCCAGCTCAAAGTTTTCGTTATGCTCGTTAATAATGGCAATCATCTTGATAATATCCGCGTACTGCCTTGACCTCTCAAACACCTCCTGGGCATACTTGGATGGCCACCGAAAGGTCCCGGAAAAGTCATGAAAGGCCGACATGATGCGCGAGTTGCCCCGGCACTCATACAGCTTCTTTCGGATTTCCTCGGGCAACCACAGCTCTACGTCGATGTATTCCACGCCCCATTGAATGGCACGATAGAGATATTCGTAGTAGATCTCGGGCTTGTCCATTGGAAATCTCCCATTCTCCCTTGTGCATCGAGTCGTGAAAATGATGGGGAGCTCTGTTCGCTGTCGAAGAAGCATTACCTGCTCGCCAACATAGCTGAGACTGGGCACTTCTGAGAAACTGCCGTCTCCGGTTGGCTCTCTTAGTAGATCAACCCGGATCTCGACAGCATCTGCGCCGACTGTCAGGATGTCGATGTTTGGCAACGCAGCGTGAACGTCTGGGAATGTGGTGGAAATGAAGTAAGTCCTCGGCTTCGCCATGAGCGCTTCGTGATGGTTGATCTGGCCGAGAGTAAAAGAAATGAACCTCGCGAGGTCGCGGCGGAAGAAGGGCGATTGGGTATAGAGAAACTCATAGTCGCAGCTGGCTGAAAGATGGAGATCCGGCGGCATCCCTAGGTTCACACAGTGAGCGTTGATGGCAACGACAAGCTCCTGGTTGCGCGCAGCGACATCTCCTTTCGCCTCGCCTGCCGCAACGCCAACAACAAACCCACGATCCTCTGCTGAAACGCGCGCGAAACCATCTCTTATCCTGCAAGGCGTTCCCAAGACTTCTGCGAAAACCGACACGATGTGATCCTGTCCAGGCCCAAAGACGATAACGACGATCCTATTATCCCCTCTTGTCGGCGTACTCCCAAATGTACTCTCGCTGATCATGACTGGGCTTTGACTCGGTCGGTCGAGGTCCATGGTGACGGGTTCTGAGCCGTTCAATGTGACGGATGGTGTCGGCCCGAGGGGCGGTTCAGGCATTAACGGTTGGACGGCGGCCATTTTTGCGGTTTCCTTCCCAGTGCGACAGTCTAGTTCCACCTCTTCAGCTGTAAATCGCCGTAGCTTATCCAAATGGGGTCCGAAGGTTCCCAATATCCTTCACCAAGCCAAGTCGCATCACCACCAATCGCAAGCGCTTCCAATACGTAGTAGAAAATCTCCAAAACTCGTCGGGTTCAGTACGGTTCGGTCGTATATAGCAAAATGTAATATCACTTTTTCGATATCCGGCGCAAAAAGTCGAGTTCGGCTCGAGGCGTGTAGCGGTTTCAGGTCGGAAAAGTGCGAGAAAGTTCGAAAGATGGAATCGCAGGAAAATAGCAGCAAAAAGTTTCTGGAGCGCGGGCTAGAGTTAGAATGGCTGTCGAATTAAGGTGACGAGATCTCGTGCAGTGGATGCAGTATGCGTTCGCAGGTTGAAGGCGGACCCAGTGGGGACGACGTCGGAATATGGGGTAAGGTGAGGTTTTAGAGAAGTAGACGAAGGGTCGGCCAGTTTAAGAGAGAGCGAAGGGGATTGAGTCGTCTCTCGAAAATGGAGGAAAGGGGGTATAGTATGGATAAGAGGGCGCCTGGTTAGGTCGGTACCTTTTGGGCTATGAATTTTCGCAAGACGAACGGCACAGCAAGTAAAAGAGTCGAGCTGAAGTGGGCGAGTCGTGGGTACTGTACGGTTCGGTAGAGCAGGCGAGGCAATGCAGAAGACGAGATGTCCTGCGGCGAGACTTGGGTCGCTAAAGTGCCAAGCGAGGAATATTTGACCGATGGGATGTTTGAGCCGGCTCAGATAGGGCACGGCCGGGGCGAAACAAGGGACAAGATCCCTGACAGAGACTGATGGAGCTGATGGAGCTGACGAGCTGGGACCCGGGGCGACCTCGACAGGATCAACGAGACTGGTTGCGACCGGGATGTGGGCGAAACTCGAGCCCTGCTGTTGGTGGAAGGGAGACGACCAAGACAGGCGGCGGGGGCGTAGTAATTGTTCCACCACAGGGCGATTTACGCTGAGGTGAACGATGTAGACCCCAACGGCATCAACCGCAGACTTGGGACTTGGACCTTGAGGATATGAGACATATATCACGATCTCCAGAGGGGTATAGAGGCCGAGATGGATAATGGATACCCGTGTATGATATGCCGTGGAGAAGGTCGTATGGCAGGTACTGTATTATGGAGCGCGTTTAGATGAAGAAAGTCAGAATTGCTTAACCAAACTCAAATGGAGGTTGTCACTGTTGATCTTTGATCTGTGCTTTGGAAAAGGTTGGGTCAGTCCCTGTAGTGTTGCCATCCATTCATTCCTTCCTTCCATGAGTAAAAGTGCGTGTGCAGGCATTAATGGACGGCAAGGGCAAGGCAAGTAAGTACCGAAAGCTGATCAACCATCCCATCCCATCCAATCCCATCCAATCCAATCCGTTGTCGTCGTGAGCTCCTCCCTACATACGCATACGCATACGCACTACGCATCGGGTATGGAAGGAACCACCGGGACTATCTCTGTGGGGGTTTTCATTCTGGCCGGAATTGGGGGTTGCGTAAGGTGATGATCCCTCTCAGCCCATCTATTGCCGATAAGCCATCGGAAAAACTGAGGAATCCGTCACCTCGAGACCCCATCGTGAAGCAGAAAAGCGTCCAGAATGCGTTACAGTATTTCGCCTCCCCAGCCCAGGTCTTGGAACACCTGCTGTACTACCCGCAACGTCGCACTTGTAACCGACGACCCCAGAGCGGCCGACCCATGACCTAAAAGGCAACACTAACGATTCATCTGCAGTGGACGGACTTTCTTGGGGTCCAAGTCAAGGGCTGTCACAGCATGAGAAAAGCTCCTTCTCTTCTGATGGATGATACATCCATACCTACCCTACCTACATACAGACGATGAGCAGCAGCCCTCCGTCGGCCATTTCATTCACTCCACACAGAGTGGACGGAAAACGCCACGGGATGGCAGGTTTGACGAGGGTGGGGGGGTTGTGAGGGCGATGGACTTGAGATTCTCCATGGCCCTTGATAGCTGGACTTTGGGGGTTTCCGATTATCCACCAATCGCGGCTGACAGTCCCCGCAGATTCTTTCAATGCTTTAAATTCGGTTCGCGGTTGTTTCGAGTACCCCTCGTCCCTTGGACAATTGGGGACCCTTGTACTTGTTTCAAGGCCATGCGACATCACAGCTACAGGACGACATCGCCAACGTCCAGGAAGAGGAAGGACAGGTTGCATCCATTTCGAGATGCATTTGCTATCTCAGGGGTTAACTCTCAGGCCTTGCTTTTGACGAGATTTGTTGTTGGCCAGGTTTCTATTCAAGGAGTTTGAATTACAAAGCTACCTACCAAATGACACAACAAAAGCCCACTCGACACAAACTGGCGTGACTATCCATGGACCCATCTCGTACTTCGTTCTTCGGCTTGCCAATGTTTCGGTAGCAGACGGCCGGCAGCAGACGGACGGATCAAAAATTGCTGTGGATTCCGGTGCTACTCTCTGTCATTGTTGGTGGATAACAATTCGACTTTGATCATGGCTTCGGAGGGTCCATCAGGGCTTGATGCTTCAAGGGAGCATCGCGGCATCAACCATGACGAAGGAGACGTTACGTATGTGTGCACGCACGCAATCTCCGCAACCCGTCACGTCCCCAAAGTTTGTTTGATCTCCATTTCTCCATGTTACGTGTTGACGACCACCCACCGACTCTGCCTTACCATCCGTTGCGACTATCGCGATACCATGTTTCACTCAACCTGAAGCAAGAATCTGGACTATTATGATGGACATGCGCATTTACTGTTCTAGTCCAATTATTGCGCCCTCTTATCATATCATGCCATGATATTTTATTGTCGATGGCCCTTAAAAGACCCTCAGTGGTCATTCTCTTAGCGAGATATTGAGCCAAGCTCTGACCCCGAAGTGGCTGGTGCATACTATTAATTCCGCGGTGTTTTCATATAAACACATGTCACACTCTATCTCTGAAGCAAGCACCCATCGGGGCTTCAGTGTTCCGGCCATAAGTTACAGATTTATTACGAGGCACGAGCGAATAGAATGCGTTTCATCATTCGGCAAGGTCTCCGACCCCGGACTTCATCCCAGCTCGCACCGGGATTGCGGCGCCGCTCCCTAGCTTCACCGGCCGCGGGTCTGTTATCCCACGAATGAGGTCTCATCCTGACAAGGGCCTTGGCTCTAGAAACGATCCAGTGGATCGAGAACTCAAGGCGCAGGTTTTGCATAAGCTTTCGTTAACGAGTTAGGCTCCGTCGCTTCGTCTTGACGTTCTCACACAATCTCGCCATCAACCCGAAGGTCGCCATTCCATCCAATAGAGAACTACCAAGCCCGCCGTCACAGTCGAGACTGATCCTATTCAGGGCGTTGAGGTACCGACAGGTTGGTCAGCAACATGGTTTCGCCGAAGCAACAGTTTGACTCTCGGAGTTTTTCCACCTTTAGGAACTTTCACGCATATCACTTCGTATCATCATCATGAAAAATGTTGATCACGATGGGTGAAGGAACCGGTTTTACTGCCATATTCAACTCGTGGAAAGGTCAGGATGCTATCAATCAACCAACACGCGGTCCCGCAGCTACTATCCAACTTGACCAACTCGAGACTTGGCTCATTTCTGAGACCAGATACCAATCATGTTTTCTTCCGTGTCAATGAGCCGGCCGAAATAGCCCATCTCTCCGCCGATGGCCGTTTTGGGACTTGAGGCATGTCAGTCAGGTCGGGCTATCTCTCGGGCTTGGACTCCGGCGCCAACAAGGGCGGGATACTTACAGGGCCGTCTTGCCGCCGGCTGAGGCGGCCTTCTTCAGTGTCTCTTCGCAGTCCACGACGCAAAGAGTCGGCATCAGAGGCAACGCAGCCGGACGATCAGCGATGTTGTTGACGACATGATAGGGCTCATCGAGCTCAAGAAAGGCGCCGTGCAGAGTCTTGCCCTTATTGAAGAAGTGCATGCTCTTGACGCAGTCACCAACGGCCTTTTTGGGGCTCATCCATGACCTCCCAGCCAAAAATTTCGGTGTAGAACTTCTTGGCACGGGCGAAGTCTCGGACAGGTACTTCAAGCCAGCAAATCTGGCCGAGGGCTTCCTAGAGTGGTCTTAGTATCAAACCCTTGGAAGCTAATTTGGAGAAGCTACGGTACCTGAACACGGCTTTCATCCATGGCTGATATTTGTGCGAGTGTTCGGGAAAGAGATAAGCTTGTTTGCTCTTGGTAGTTTGACACTGGCGTCTTTGGTGATGGTTCTCGGTTCTCTCGTATCAAGCAACGACTTACCCCGCCGATTTATACTCGACACTTCACGCTATTAACGCCTCCATCCTTTGTTCAAATAACGACTCTAATCACAGCCCGTTGCTCAACGGATTGACCAAATCCTGGTTTGAGGCGTTGCTGCCTGGTTATGGCTTGCAATTGAGCCAATGGTTCCGTGTGCGACTGAGCCAGGGGCACATGACTTCGCGTGCCGGTCGCGCACGAAGCCTGAGATGGAACGCGCCACGCGGTGATGATTAGTGAACTACCGACGCCGCTGCGGGGGACTGCAGGTCTGGGCTTCAGCGATCGACGCCATGGTGCCGTAAGACGGCTGGATACATTGAAGTGCAAACAAGCATTTGGGTGAAACAACTTCCCAGCCCCTTGTTTTTGTTGAGGTGCGACGTTTGCATCCTTGTCGTGATTTCTATCACGGCGAGTGGGTAAAGAGAGGTAGAGGAGCGTGCGCAGATGCATTCGCCAACAGGTAATGGCTGATATCGAGGGGAAAGCGCATCAATACTCATGAATCGTCCTACTTACATCTATTACTGGCACGGATATGCTCAATTCAGCTTCATATACTCCGTATTGCTAGGGAACACGACAACTTAACTTCGAGGTGATCTGTAGGGTAGGGCTGAATGCCTTAAATGGGAGCCAATGGATTTACACTAGACTTTTGAGAATGACCAGAAACAGGACATAGGAAAGTCCTTGTTGGTAGGTGGGATACCTTCTCTCCAGCATAGAGTTGCTGAACCTATCGGCTATTTCTCTTTGTCCATGTTGTGTTGATATTAATGTCATGAATTTGACACATTTTTCAGGTGTTCAATGGGATCATAACGCTCTGCAAGGCAAATACAAGCGAGACAAGGGAGCTCGATCAAAGGAAGGAGCTGTCGCCCCACTCACACTATTTCTGACCAATGAAACGCGCCAAATCTCGTTCTTCCCCCCGGAACCACGCGCGTCATACCACCTACGTCGGCCGTTGCTGGGTCGTTCTTTGAGCTTTGTCGCAAACCCTCCACTTGTCGTCGCCATTTTTCGCATCTCTCATCTGCATCAACGACGACGCGCATCAAGCATCTCAAGGCTATCGGTTCCATCGGACCCTGCATATTTACATATTTCATCAATTGGCATAGTTACTGCCCCATCTCCCGCAAGTGCGCATTACAATGGCCGACGTTACAGAGCAGACGGCGGCGCCCGTCGTCGACGAGACACCCAAGACCATCGACGAACCCCAGAAGCCGGCCGAGGAGCCTACTAGCGCCCCAGCTGAGGCTCCTGCCAGCGATTCTGCGAAGCCCGAGGATTCTGCAAAGCCTGATGACCAGGTCGAGTCCGCCACCATAACTCCTGCTGTTGGCACTCCCAATGTCGACACCCCCAACACCGACTTCCTCATCGCAAACGACCAAGATCCCAACTCCAAGAAGGTCACACTTGCCGACCTGTGTGCCAAGGGAACCGCTTTGTATGCCCACAGAAACTTTGAGGAGGCCGCCGAAGTCTTCTCCAGAGCCAGCATTCTGCAGGCCGAGCTCAATGGCGAGACTGCTCCCGAGAATGCTGAAATCCTCTTCCATTATGGTCGCAGCTTGTTCAAGGTCGGTCAGAGCAAGAGCGACGTTTTTGGAGGTCCCGCCGCGTCCGAAAAGCGAAAGGGGGCCGGAACCAAGGCCAAGAAGCCCGCACAGACCGAGGCGCAGAAGGTGACGCAGGAAGGCATTGCCATTATCGCGGAGAAGAAGGACGAGGAAAAGAAGGGTGAATCCTCCAAGGCCGAGGCAGATGCAAAGAAGCCACTGTTCCAGTTCACTGGCGACGAGAATTTTGATGACTCTGAAGAAGAAGAGGTATTTGGCCCAGCCTGTAGCTGATCAGGCGGACTGTAAGCTGACCCCCTTTCTAGGAAGCCGCCGAAGGCGAAGAGGAGGAGGAGGAGGATGATGACTTGGCCACCGCCTTTGAGATCCTTGACCTTGCTCGAGTGTGCTACCTGAAGAGACTGGAGAACCTGGATACCGAAGAGACGGAGCCTGGCAAGGGCAAGGAGGTTGCAGAGGGCGACTCACCTACCGTGCGGCACGTCAAGGAGCGTCTTGCTGACACTCACGATGCCCTCTCCGAGATTTCTCTCGAGAATGGACGGTATGTGCAGGCCCTGAGAATACTTCCGTACCCGCCCTAACCATTTCGCTCACAGCTACCCGAACGCCATCGAGGACGGCCGAACTTCTCTCAAGTACAAGTTGGAACTCTATCCCGAAGAATCTGAGATCATCGCCGAGGCTCACTTCAAGCTCTCCCTGGCTCTGGAGTTTGCTTCCGTGACCGTCGCTGATGACGACGGCACTGGCGCTAAGCGCGAGGAGATGGACCAAAGCCTGCGTGATGAGGCTGTCAAGGAGATGGAGCTGGCCATCAAGAGCTCTAAGCTTAAGCTCCAGAACAAGGAGGTTGAGCTTGCTACCATGGCCTCTCCTGAGGACAACGAGCTGGCGCGGAAATCTATTCAGGAAATGAAGGAAGTGATCGGCGACATGGAGCAGCGAGTAAGTCCTTTTTCTCATGGTTCTTTGTGTGTGTCTTGCGTATCCATCATACTGACCCTTTATAGCTCGTTGACCTCCGAAATGATCCCATTGACGCCGCGGGCTTGCTGGGTGCTGATGCTACTCCCCTTGGCGGCATCCTTGGTGCTGCTCTTGGCGAGTCTGCTGCCGAGACCAAGGCCCGTGTCGAGGAGGCCAAGAAGACTGCCACTGATCTTAGTGGCCTCGTCCGCAAGAAGAACAAGGAGGCCCCCGCCCCAGCCGCTGCCCCAGAACCCGCTGCCGCGCCTGAAGCCGAGTCTAACGGCAAGCGAAAGGCCGAGGAGGAGCCCGCGGAGGAGTCTGAGGCTAAGAAGGCCAAGGTGGAAGCTTAAAGCGGCTAACATCTACTGCTTTTCTTTCGGTAGGGCTCTACAAGGGGTGAAATCACGGCTGGAGTTTGGGGCATCAAGGACGGCAAGATATGTAATGGGATCGGACGGACAGGACAGGACGGGACGGGACTGCGACGCTGCCGTGGTTGATACAGGCGGGCGTGAGGGTGTACAATTACCAACAACCATTTGGTGCCTGATGAAGAAGGATTTGTTTTTATGCCTGGGTATGGGAACGCAAGAAGTTGTACGATAATGCTTGTCCATTTGGACTTGATGAAGTTTATCTTGATTCAGACGAAACAGAAACAGGCGAAGAAGCATAAACATGACAAGTGACACGATGAAAGCAACCAGTTTGCCATGAACATTTCAATATACACCAACCAAACATGAAACCGCGTTCTATTATGAATCGCTCGCAAAGCATGCAGCCAAACCCGAACCTCTTTTTCTCCCTTTTCTCCTTTCCTACAAACCCAACAGTCTAGACATGCATGCACCACGCTCTATAGCTTAAAGTTGCCGCTCGAGACCACCTTGGGAGCCTTGGCCTTCTTGCCATCCACATCCGTAATCTCTCCCTTGCGGTTGATAACCTTGACACCGCCCTTCCTCAGCTCGGCAATAGTGTCGCGCTGCATCTTGGCCCTCTTGCTAACCACCTTCTTGCCGTCGACACCGCCCGCCTTGCGGACGCGTTCCTTCTCGCGACGACGGCGACGGGCCTTGTCCTCACGTGTCATCTCCTGGCGTGCCACGGGCAGACCGGCCTTGGTGACGACCTCACCCTGGGCGGCTGTCTCGGTGGCGCCGGCCTTGTAGACCTCCTGAGGTGCCATGCGGCTGCTCTCGCCCGCGACACCCTGGGCTGTTGTGGGTTGGGCATCCTCCATGGCGACGGTAGCCACGTCGGCGACAACAGAGAGGGACGGTGCGGTGGGTTTGGGCTTGTAGTGCCAGGAGCTGAGGGCGTCGAGGCGCGCGCTGACATCCTTCCAGAGGGCCTCGACCTCCTTCTCCTCACGTTGGAGCTTCTCGTCCGACTGGCTGACATAGCTGTCAGGGTCGGTGTTCTTGACATGCTCCTCCTCGTAGACCTCTGCTAGACCCTTGGTAGCCTTGCTATCGTCGAGCTCAATGAGGCCACGGCGTGTGTTCGCAGGGAGACCTTCAGTGTCAGGTCGACGACGGATGACCTCGTCGAACTCCTGGGCTAGGATACGTCTCTTGATGAGATCCTCGATACCCTCAGTGACGTCAGGTGTGATAACGAGCACCGGCTTGCCGACGTGCTCAAAGTCAAGGTCTTCCTCGAGCAGTGAGTTCATGGGACGGTCCACAGCAGCGGCCTCACCAGAGAGAGTCCATTCTCGCTTGGCCACGGAAGCAGCCTCGAGCTTACGGATCTCCTCAGCCAGCTTGGCTTGTCTCCGCTCGTGAGCAGAGCGTCGTGACTTGGGGTCTCCAGCCGAGACGTCTGACAAAGCATCGTCAGAGTCCTCGTTTTTCTGACTCGTCGTCGAACAGATCTCTCCGAACATCGGCCATGGCCCTCTCGACATCGGCATCGTCTGGCTGCTTGGGCTCAAACTTGACCGTCTTTCTGGGCTTGCCACCCTTGGACTTCTTTGGGGGCGGCGCAAAGAAGTCTTTGTAGTAGACTTCGTTGGCGTTGAAGTCCATTCCCTCATCATCCACATCGGCATCCATGTCCATGGCCTCATCCTCACTGTCACCCTCGGGCGCATCGAGGGCCATGTCTCCAAACGTGGGACCGTCGTCCTCCTCATCGTCGTCCTCTTCGTCTTCTGATTGCGGCTCGGCCGCCTTCTTGGACTTTGAACCCGCCTTGGGAGGGGCCATAGGGTCGACATCCCAGTTGATCTCCTCCTCGTCGCTCGCTTGGTCGGTGTAGGGATCTCCCTTTGCGTCTTGATCCTCAAACCATTGTGTTTGTCGGTTGAAGTCATCGAGAGAGAAGAAGCCATCGTTGAGACCATCAGGATCCTCAACATACTCCTCAGCAGGTCCATCGACTTCATCATCCTCATCCTCGTAGTCATCTCTTGTTTCGTCGACTTCTGACTCGTCATCATCTTCCTGGTCATCTTCTTGACCATCTTCCAATGCTTCTTCGTCCGATATTTGTTCTTGGTCGTCCTCGGACCCATCTTCGCTCTCATCCTCATCATCAGAGCCCACCTCGAACCCATCCTCACCAAACTCAAGTAGTTTGGAGTCATCCGCGCCGGCTCCATTAACTGTGACCTCGTCACGCTCCTGGAGCTCAGCAAGGGCTTCCTCCGAGTACTTCAAAACACCACCAATAATCCTCTTGGCCTGTTGCCACACCTGACCCGTCTCAAACCCATCGATGTAGACCTTGCGCATCTTAAGGACATCATCTTTTCCACCGGTACCCCTCTTGCGCTTCCGGCTCTCCTTGAGCCTCTCCTGCTGTTCATCTCCGATCTGTCCGGCAAAGCTCTCGAGGGTGTGCTTGACGAGGTTCAGTGAGTCGGTCGGGATCGCGGCGGTGGGCTGGAGAAAGGAATGACGCTTGCCGTCGGCCAAGCTTTCGAGGAGAGCCAGGACATGGCTGTTTGTGAGGGAGCCTGGGGCGGCCATGACTGGAGGCGCGGCCGTCAAGGTGTGCGACGTTGAAGTGAGTGATGGCGACGTCTGGGCAGCCATGCTCTGATGTGACTGGCTAGCAGAGCTGTGCGGCGCTGCTATCGAACCCTTCAATCTGTTGTTGATTTTCCGAATGGCGTTTTTCTTATCCAGGATCCAGGTTGTGATGAGCCGCAAAGGCTTGGAGTTGAGAAAAGTCGCGGTTCAAACGATCCATACCAGGGAAAAAAATTTGGGACGTTGCGGCCTCGCCCCGTAGTTTTCTGCAGACAGCTGCAACCGCCCAATATGATTGGCCAATCTGCCATCAGTGCATCGCTGATAAGAGATAAGACACTTATCACCCAAATCAGCGCGATGCGATGGTTGAAAGAAAGAAATTGAATGGAAACCATCATAAGGTGACTCGCTAGGTAGCTTTACTATAGTTCCTGATAATATTTAGATGCTTTATATGTCTTGTTAATCAAGGATGTAGCTGCATATAGGCAAACGCGAGTCAGTATCTAACCCAGGTACCGCCTTGTCTGGCTCAAGGCGAACAACATAGCTCATCCAGCAGATGATCGTTGTATAAATAGCAAGCAAGCCTTGAGCGCAAATAAGGATTAGCATCTAGTTAGGACAACCACTCGAGTGACCGAACGAAATCCCAAATCAATCCATCCCAGTCCCAGTCCCAATTCAAACCCGGGCGAAAAGCAAAGTCCCGTGCCAACTCCGAGGCATCACCATCTACCAGTCAGTCAAAGTACTACTCCCTGCTTGCTGTATTGTGTCCCATGGAACAGGTCAATTCCTCTTCCGCAGTCTAGAACCAAGAATAGCTCCTCAATTGCCTCTGCGACCACCAGTACTCATGAGTGTGATTTTCTGTTTCTTCTTCTTCTTTCCGCCAC